>JABSTB010001259.1:0-10138 GCA_013756995.1 Neonectria neomacrospora | reverse complement strand
GAGGGGATGTGCAGGGCCACGGGGAGGGTGGAGGAGAGGGAGGAGAAGTCGGCTTCTGTGGGGATGCGAGGAGGCATTTTGACGGCTATTTTCTTTTTCTGTGCTCTTTTAATCGCTTCTCAACAGTGGTGGTTGAGATGGTGATGAAGATGCGGAGAGTTGATGAAAAGTCCAAGTTCGACGGACGAATGCACGCTCAAGTGGGGGGCTGGTAAACCCGCTGACTTGTTTGTGCACAGCGCCAAGACATAGTGTCTGTTTGTTTGTCCGAATACAAAGCTGTTCGGAAACTGCTTGTCTCTCTGAACAGGTCACGCATTTGTCCCGTCGCCTTGTAACGGAACCGGCTCGGAAACCACCTTGGCAGGGGCCGGCCGGTGACGTCGAGTTCGCGGGGTACAGACGGAGGACGGAGGTGTGGAGCAGCCGTTTCTCGGCGCCGCTTGTTGTCTTTGCGATCAGACGTGTCTTGCAATCTATGTAAACTATCATATAGGCTTATGTGCTCGTAATTCCGTGACGTTACAATTTATATCCAAAGATCCATATACCTTGGCATGTGATATATCCAAATCAAATCAAATCAAACCAATTCAACGTCGTACCATCTCTTCCTCGCCTGTGCTTCGAATCCTAACACGGGACGGGCCTGGCTTCATATCCCGCCACTCGCCATCAGCCGTCCATGTGCCTGCTTTGCTGTAATCTCCACTCGAGCTGCCTTCCATGAAAGCAAACCGGAAGTACTCAGGCAAATCCAAATCGGCGTCTCTAGTCCAAATAAATTTATCCTTTTCATCGTCGGTGTGGTCAAAGTAAGTTCTAAATCGTTCTACATCATTGACCAAGATGCTGATGCCGTCGTATAGTGAGTTGGGAGGATCTTTCCACTCGAATTGAATGGTGGAGAACCCATCGGTGGTGTTGGCGGACGCATTGGTGATGTTGCCGAGATTGATGATGGGGTCTCGGATAACGGGGAGGCGAGTTCCCTTCTGGGCGTCGCCCTGCAACGCTTCCGATGTCTGCAGCACCGAATCGAATCCCCACCTCGCGATGCCGTTGATGAAGAGGCCTACAAGTAGTCCCTGGTATAGCAACGACGGCCGGGTTTGTAAGCTAGTCCCGGGAAGCAGAAGCAGGGCCAGGATATAATGATGGATACGCAGATTAAGACCTGGCAGGGTTAGGGAGAGGAGTAGGCTGCCTATGAGCAAAGCATATAGCTTGAGGTGTCTGACGAGGCGGCCTTCATGCCTGAAGAACCACATCTGCGACAGCATGATGACTAGGAGCCCGATAACGATAATGGCGAGGGCGGCTCTGGCGCCGGGTTGCTGGTCTAGGTCGTGCTTGTTCAGCCGCTGGATCGGGATGAAGCTCAGCGTGTAGTTGTCCATGGCACCAACCCAGCAGGCACCCAGCCACAAGATGGACTTCTCAAACTGGGCTGTAAGGCCTTGGAGGGTGCGGCGGACCCCCATCTTGTCGTACATGACCCAAGCACAGAACATGGCTGGGAGAAACTTGCCCAGCAAGTTCGAAACGAGGGCCGTAATGGATGCATATGGAGGCGGATCCAAGGCCATGCCGACGGTCCAAAAGAGGCCTGTGAATACAGGGAAGAAGAAGAACGCGGGCGAGCTGGTGAAGAGGGACAGGACGCCGGAGAAAACGGTGGAGACGATCAGTAGAGACCATCGCATATCGGTAGCGGAGCAATCGGCATCCTCGACGAAGGTGAAGGTCAGAGGGAAGTAAGAATCGAAGCCCACGCTCTTGATGCCATTTCTGTTGGAACTGGTGAACAGCTCCCGGCGTCCGGCCAGCTCAACAACACCACAGCCTCCCTTGGCGTTGGAGATGACTCCAGCATGGATGGCAGCGCCGCAGATGTAAGAATCGCCACGATAGACGGGCTTACCTTCCTCTCCCGGTCCGCCTACAACCATTGGTCGGTAGTTGATTTCTTGGTCACCGACAGCTCTCGGATTCAGAACATGATAGCTCTCGCAGTCTGCGGAACACCGGAAGGGAAATCCACTGCCGTTGAAGGGGCGGCAATCGTTGCCATCAAGGCCGCACGAGTTGCCCGCTCCCCAGTACGTGACACCACACCCAATGTTCTGAGGCTCACCCCACCCGGCAATATCGGTGGCCAGCGTGCCCTGTCGCTTGACCAGCACAAAGGTCACGATCCAAATGGCAAAGTAGACGAAGGCGAGCCACACGCGGTGTTTGAATTGCGGCAGGAATCGATCGATGAGCCACAGAGGGTATTCTTGGACGATGGGGAAAAATGGCTTGATCCGATATGGCTGTGGATTGGCAGGGCCCTTGGACCATTTGGCGACCTTCCGGGAGACGCGGCGCACCGAGTAGGGCACCCATTTCCATTTCTTCCACGACCCTTCGTCCTGGATGAATCGCGGTGTTGGGGGGTCGCTCTCGTCGATTTCGAGCTGGAGGCTGGTTTCCAGAGGCAGAGGCGCATCCGGGAGTTCCGAATCGGTGCGGCCGCGGTGGTTCTGGTGTTGGTTCTGGTGTTGGTGTTGGCGCTGGGCGTTGTCGCTGTCGCTGTCGGTGCCGACGGGCACGACTTGGACGTCGACGTCTTGTTCCTCCGGTCTCATGAGGGGCTCGGATTCTTCTTCATCACGGCTCACCATGGTGGCCTGGGTTGCAAGAGCAGGAAAAAAAGCCAAGAGGCAAAATAAGCGCTGGCGTCACAGCAAAGACCTCGCCGATGGCGTGGGTTGGGTTGGGTTGGCGACTGCGTATTCGTACACCCGGGCGATCCGTAGCCGGAGCGGAGTTCGGGTGGGGCGTTGCAGGGCTTATCTCACTCTTGCGTTTGAGGAATGTCCCCCCTGTCGTTCTGTCGTTGCTGTCTATCGAATCGAGCCTGCTTGTTCGTTGGCTGGCAGCGCTGCAAAAGCAATCGCAGGTTTCTGGTGTTCTGGGCTGCGGCGCATCGTGTGTCGCGAGGATTCCATGCCGTCCACCTGCTCAGCCGCGTCACGGTTTTATAGGGAATACCTGTAACATGGGGCTTGGGCGACGGAGGCTGAGAACGTTGCCCCTGTGTCGAACCGGATTGGCCAGCTTGAAGTCGGGCGGCTCGGGGTGACGGATCCCGAGTCAAGCCCAGGTACGGCGCACACCGACACCGCATTGCACCACTACGAATACTAGTACGAAGCACGCTTTCCTTCTACCTACCACGGCTGATCCTCGGCTGTGAATACACAGTCCGAAACAGTGTGCGCCCACACTATCACCGCAACGCTGTCGGATCCCTGACCAACTCGACAAAAAAGCGTCGCAACTCAATAATACACACGGCGTCCGCGACAAGGCGTGCAAGGACTGCCGGTCGCGATAGTGTCGTTGGGTTTCTCTTCTATTTCTTGTGCTGCTCACTTCTCCACTTCTCCACTTCTCTGTCCAGTGCTTTCTTCTTACCACAGGCAGCAATCGTCTTCACTTCACCCGGCCATGTCAAGATGACCCAACCTGCTCTAAACGACCCCTCCGGAACCTCAACTCCCACAATGTTTGAGATTCTCAAATCCTCCACCGCCGATGTTGGCGTGGCTCGGCTGGGACGCCTGGCCTTTGCTAATCGCAGGGTTATGGAGACGCCCAACTACCTTGCCGTCGCATCTCGGGGAGTCATCCCCCACTTGACGCCTGAAACCATGGAAAGATATACGGCATTTGATGCAGCATATATGGCTATCGAGGACTGTATGTAAATTACCTGAAATTTCTCTCGAGCCACCCTAACGCTGGATACAGTTCTGGACAAGAAGGAGCCGGCCATCTTGAGAATGTCCAAGGATAAGCCTAGAAATATCCACGACTTCACTTCTTTCTCAATAGAGAGAGCTATAGTTCTCGGCCCTAGGCGCTTTCCAGCTGTCACCACACCAGTTGGCAACGGGGCCCAGCATCTCAGCATCTTCACCTCCACTGGCTTCCGCAACCTGACAGTCCCCGAGTTCGCCCAGGTTGTTGAAGCCACGCAACCCGATATCACCATCCCTCCCGCCGACCTCTTTCACACCAACACTACGCCCGCGGCAAAGCGTCAGGTTCGAATGGTGGAGCGCACGGAGGACTGGGTCGACGGGTTCTTTCATCTCTTGGACCCCCAGAGGCGGCTAAAGGAACTGGGGATCTCTGTCTTTGCACCGGTACTCCCAGTCGAATACTCCTTGCAGTGGGACTATCTCAGACATCTCTCCGAGGATGTGCGACACTATCTCTCAGGGCTCGCGATCTATGATGTGAACCTACTTCCCGAGCTGATCAACTACCCGACGCTTCTGTCGTTGCCGAGGCTGGCATTTGGCCCCTCCAAGTCCCCCCAAGACCTCCTCCGGCAAATATCTCTCGGGGTCGATGTTTGTACAGTTCCTTTTGTGAACGCCATGTCCGACGCTGGGGTTGGGCTGACGTTCACTTTTCCGCCCCCTGAGACCAAGGAGGTCCAACCGCTAGGAATCGATATGTGGTCTCCCGAGCACACTACATCCCTATTACCTCTTATAGAGGGTTGCAAATGCTACACATGCACCAACCATCACAGGGCCTTCATAAAACATCTTCTCAACGCCAAGGAGATGCTCGGATGGAACCTACTCCAGATTCACAATCACTGGGCTCTTACTGAGTTTTTCAGTGGTGTTCGGAGAACCTTAGAAGAGAGCACAGCTCGGTTTGAGGAGTGCAGTCGCAATTTCTCGGCTATTTATGAACCAGAATTCCCTCTCGGGACTGGCGACAGGCCACGAGCAAGAGGATACCACTTTAAGAGTATTGCCGGTCAGGCCAAGATAAACGAGCCCAGTTGGCAGGCCTTCGACGGTGATGTCAGCCCTCCGCTAGGAACCGAAGCCGCAGTCGGTCCGCCGGTGGCTCCGGGTGCCTAGAGGAAGAACCCTATCGAAGATGGGGTTGCATCGAGCCCGTGGAGGTCAGCAGGAGTGCATGCTCTCCACTCATGCCAAACCAAGCTGGTGGGAAGGAGTGTCGCCCACTAGACTGGTAGGGCCCACCTTGGAGGGAAGCTCTTTGAAGAGGGTACAGTCCACTTCTTGGTTGTGATCGATGAGTCGCTCAATAGTCTAGCTTGCTCTTTACAGGCCTTTCGGACGTGAAGTTGGCCGAGTCATGGTCGGCTAAAGCACGTGGGAGGCCATTGGCGAATCTCGTACTAGGAATCGAGCATGTTCCTCAATGTCAATGGCATCTATGGATGCGAGATATTGCGCGTCATCCGGAGACAATTCGGATTCGACACATTATTATCACCGTATCCAAACGGGCCTGGTCCAGACATGCCACTTGATTATCGAACAGCACAATCGTCGAGTGCTTTTAGCTGCCACCAATACAGACAAAAATTAGACTCATTCAACGTCACCCCCCAGACACCGTGAAGAACTTCATAGATGCATTTGGATCAGAGGAGTTTGATCGCAGTCAACTAACACGTGCTGGGCAGATCGGGAAAGAATCCTAGTCTACGTCTAGGATCTTATCATCACGAAATACGCGAGCCCTAGCTCTTAGGACGATGGATGTATGCAACCTCTTGCCAGGCGCTACAGGGCAGAGACTGTCGGTTAATAGCGCATTGTCTTTGCCTATTCGTCCCGCCAAGAACCAAAGCTCGACTCTTGGGCCATGCTAGGTCTCACAGGATCGCAAAAGTTAACCCGAGGGAGGAAAGACGAGTACAAGACGGCGAGACAACTAAAATACGTCTGGTACAACCGTCATGAGTGGAGACGACCAAGATTGGCCCACTGCGTTTGGCGCCTGCAAGCCAGCGACTCAACGGGCATGGATCCGACCGGAGACGGTCAGCGCTGTGCAAATTGTCTTATTGCTCTGCGTCACGGCGGACAGTGGACACGGCCAATGCCCCCGATAGAGTTGAGTTAAGAATCAAGCTTGTCTGACCTTAAGTTAAAAGGCCCGGGGATAGCGGCAAGCAGGGGAGCACCACCAATGAGACAGCCACATCTGCCCACGCGCGAGAACAGTGTGGAGGGGGGACAAAGCGGGGGCCATCCCGCGTCCGGACTCCGATCTTTATCGAAGGCAGGCAAAGGGCGCTGAGCTGACTCTGGTGGATGGGGAATCAGGAACGTTTGTCTCCATGTGCCTGCCTTGCCCCAACTGGGTGTGCTGCTGCGCGTCTCGGTGAACGTCTTGGGACAAAGACCCATCCCCGGCCGACTTACACGGATTGCCAAGGACCGGCCGTGGGCGCGGAGCTTGCGTGGGGCGCGCTGCGATTGCGGTAGCATGGATCAAACCGATGCACGCAACGTCCACTGCAGGGTCTACATGTCATCTACAAGCATCTTCTGGTGCTTGGCGACGCCGTTGCGAGCGGGGAGCCCGGCAGAGTGCGCACACGTGCCGGTGTCCCTCGCCATGACGCGCCGGAGCTCGCTGGGATAGCTCCATCAGCACTTTTCGTCCTCCCAACGGGACGGAACTGGCCATGTCGATCCAGCCTGTCTCAGACCATGAATCATGCTCATCTTCCAGTATCCATTGGCCAAGACGAGCGTGATGATTGCACAGGACAGGGTCAATAGCTGTCGACTCCTCTCCGCTAGCCCACTGGGGAAGGCGGATGGCGGGCAACTGGGAGACAGTCTTCGGTTTCGTCCTGGGATGTTCCTGGAGGGAGCCGTTGACACCAGAGATTGCATCCAACTGTGGGTAGCTGCAGCTCTTCACGTGGGATCGTCGTTGACAGGATCCTGCCAGGAAGAACCCTCGCAGCTCGAATTATAAAATGAGTTCGGTGCGGCACAAACCTACTACTTGAGCTTCTCCAGTCGTTCCACCATCCCACATCAACACCACAAAAGAGCTCCCGCCCGCCGTCAACTAGACCCGGGTCAAGCCTCTCGTCATGTTGGTCAAGCTCAACGCCCTCGCCGTCTTGGCGGCCTCGCTCTGCGCCGTCTCGGCCCAGACTTACCAGCGCCTCGGGACGTGTCCCAAGCTCGGCTGCCTTCTCCCGCCAGACCAGAGCGAATTCCTGCCCGGCCAGCTCTTCGATCTCCGCGTCGAGGTCCACGCGCCCGTCAATGGCTCCGAGGCCGCGCACAATGGCAAGCCCGACAAGAAGTTCAAGGTAACCATCGCCAAGAAGGGCCACAAGGCCAAGGACTTCGCCAAGGCCTTTGGCATCGACGAGCCCAAGCTCGAGACGTGGGACTTCTCGTGGTACGAGGACCTGTATGCCGAGGACGCTGACAAGCCCTCGGTCGTCAACGTCGCCGCCAAGGCCTACCGCAAGCTCGCCATCCATGAGCCCGGTACCTACATTGTCACCCTCAAGTACTACAACGGCGAGGAGACCACTGCCGAGTGGACTGTCCGCGAACTTTCCACCAAGCGCAAGGCCAAGAACGTCATCTTCTTCATTGGCGATGGCATGACGACTAACATGGTACGTCTCTCGAGCTAATTGGCTTTTAATTCGTAGGCAGCAGGCTAACAAAGACTCCCAGATCACTGCCGCCCGTCTACTAGGACACAAGAGCATCAACGGCAAATACCAATCCCGCATGAAGATGGACGAGTTCCCCGTCATCGGCCACCAGATGACCCACTCTATCGACAGCTACATCACCGACTCTGCCAACTCGGCTTCGGCTCTGTACAGCGGTCACAAGAGCACTGTTAACGCCATGGGGTATGTGGCCTTCTCTCGGGACTGCGAGTAGCTTCCAGACACTAACACAAGGACACAGTGTCTACGCTGATTCATCGGCCGATCCCTTTGACGACCCCAAGGTTGAGACCATCGTCGAGATCTTCAAGCGTATCTGGGTTCGTATCTCAACAAAAGAAATCTAATTATTTCGAATCAATTGCTAACCCCGACTTCAGGGCGGTGCTTGGGGCGCCGTTTCTACTGCCTATCTCGCCGATGCTACTCCCATTGCCCTGACCGGCCACACTCGTCTCCGAAGCCAGTACGGTCCTCTTATCGACCAGGCCCTCCACGGCAACACCAACTACAGCTGGACCGACCACGAGGGCCCCGATGTCTTCTTTGGCGGAGGTGCCGAGTACTTCTACGCCGGCGAGGATTCGTTCCAGGGCAAGGACTACTACAAGGAGTTCAAGAAGGAGGGTTACTCCGTCAGCACCACCAAGACTGCTCTCAACAAGGCCCCCAACAACAAAAAGGCCCTCGGTGTCTTCTGCCAGGGCAATTTGCCCGTCTGGCTGGACCGCAACGTCTACAAGGACAACATCAAGGACTTTGAGAACGACCCTCTCGGCAGCTCCAAGCCCGCTACTGACCTCCCCGGCCTAAAGGACATGACCCTAAAGGCCGTCGATATCCTGCACAAGCGCGGTGGCGACAAGGGGTTCTTCCTCATGTCTGAGGGTGCGTCGATTGACAAGCAAATGCACGCTCTGGACTACGACCGCGCCCTCGGCGACCTTCTTGAGCTCGACGACACCGTCCGCGCCACCATTGCCAAGCTCGACAAGCTTGGCATCCTCGACGAGACCCTCGTCCTCGTCTCTGCCGATCACGGCCACGGCTTCGAGTAAGTACCATCACACCTAGCCCCCATCGGCCCATGTCTTCGAGCTTTGCTAACATTAACAACAGTGTCTGGGGCTCTGCCGACACCGAGTACCTTGCCGACCAGGACGACGACCGAGCCAAGCGCCGCGCCATCGGCACCTACGCCCAGTCAGGCGAGTCGCAGTACACCGAGAAGAAGGCCGGCCTCCACTACGGCACCGGCGCCAACTTCCCCTCCAACTGGGAGCCCCGCTACGCCATCGCCGGTGGTGTCGGTGCCGCCCCTGACCACCGCGAGGACTACAAGGTCCACAAGAACGGCCCCCGCGAGCCCGCCACCGAGGGCGCCGACGGCTCTTACTACGCCAACCCCGAGGACGCCGCCAAGGGCATCGTCATCAACGGCACCATCGGCACCGACCAGGCCCAGGGCGTGCACTCGCTCACCGACGTGCCCGTCTTCGCCTGGGGTCCCTGCCAGAACACCTTCGGCGGCACTTATAACAACGTCGACATCTTCTACAAGATTGCCAACTGCCTGGGTATGGCCCGTAGTAAGGGCGCCGGCAATGCGTACCGCTCTTAGGAGGCGGTAGCTATTGATGGTTTATATGTTGAGGTTGGAGGGTTACGACGAGACGACGATGTAAACTAGAAAAGTAATGCAAGAACTTGGCGTAATGTGGATGTAGAAGTGATCCATTTGAAATCTGAGGACTACCTAGCTAGCACATGACACCGCACTAACTAGGTATGCGTAAATGCTGCTATAGACGGTGTGCCTTATTGCGATGCTCCCCTGGGGGTGCCAAGCTGCCAATGAGCCAACGGACAAACCCCGTTCTCTGAACAACCGCCCCCATATCCGTTCTGGCTGCCACCTGTTTACAAGACGCGGGCTACCTTAGTGGAACACCTGTCTCCAGTGCTCCTGAGGCGAGTTCTAGTCACAACAGTCGAGGCGCAGAGTCGAGTGAAGCGAGATGAACTCCTCCGGGTTGACCTCCTCGGGATCAACGTCAGGAAGTCTGACACGGGGCAAGCAGGACGAGTGCATCCAGATATTAAGTCTAGTAATATGCTTAATGCGATCAACCAGGTGGGTGATGTTGCGGCCGCGGACGTCCCCGCCGACGATGATCTGGATCTCGGGAAGATGCTTGCACATGCGGACGAGGCGGTCGATGTTGCGGTCGAAGGGGCCGTCGCCGCCCGAGGTCAGGACGCCGGTGAATCCGCAGCGGACGAGCTCGTGGAGGCCCTCCTGGAAGTCGTCGCCTCTAGCGATGACGTCGAAGGCGCGGTGGAAGACGCAGCGGACGGGCTTGGCGTGCTCGACGAGCATGGTGCAGCGGCGGACATCGACGGCGAGCTCGCGCTCGAGGGGAGTGGCACCAGGGCCGACGCGCTCGAGGATGCCAAAGACGAAGGCATCGCCGCGGACGGGATTGAGGGTCCCGAGCTTCTTGAAGGCGGTGATGGACTTCCACATGACGTCGAACTCGGCGTCGGAGTAGATGAAGTCGTGCGGCTCCGGGGCGGTGGGGCCGGGAG
>JABSTB010001258.1:0-13915 GCA_013756995.1 Neonectria neomacrospora | reverse complement strand
ACCCAATCCACATCCCCAGCTTCTCCCCGCCGCTCCGCCCCCAAGACCCCCCCGACTCCAATCGACGACACAAGCGTCGGAAGCTGGATTCGGATCGCCTCGTGCCCAGTTTCAAGGGCTTCCGCTACGGAAAATACGGCCAGGTCGAACCCGGCCAGCTGCAGATGGAGATTGTCAGCTGCGACGGAGGCATGTTCTCCAACGAGTCCTCCTACGCCGCCGAGAACATCCTCAAAAATGATACCTCAGTCTACTGCACAAAGGGCAACCGATGCAACATTGTGCTGCGACACCAGGGAGCGACCGTGTTCACTCTCCAAGAGCTGGTCATCAAGGCGCCAGCATCCATGAACTATTCACACCCGTGAGTTTCGTCCCTCTTCCTTTTAAGAGGGTGTTCATGTATCAACCTTGACTGACTGTTGGGGAGTAGTGTGAGAGAAGGAATGGTCTTTGTTAGCATGAATCAGGACGACATCCTCAGCCGGACAGCCCAGTATCAGATCCAGTACGCGCCGAGGTCCCAGGATGAGTCCCACCCCGGTGAGGGAAGCCTCAACCACATGCCCGAGATTCTCTCCATCCAGCACCACGACAACGGCACCACGACCACACGCCCCCGTGCTGCTGCCTCCTACCGCATCGGCTGTGGCGAATACTACGAGCCCCGGACGCCCCAGATGCCCCGCGAGTTCGCCAGCAATTTGCCCGACTGCCGTGTCACTATCGAGTGTAGCGAAGACGAGGACGAGCAGGACGGCCAGATCCGCTTCCTCCGCCGTGCCCCCAACCACATCGGCTCACTGCCCTTCGAGACGCCCGACTCCGACTCGGACGACGGCATCGGCAACCCCTTTGGTTCCGAGTACCTCGACGACCCCAACCACCCCTCCCACTGGCGCCTCTACGGCGGCACCTCCAATACCGGCGGCGGTAGCGCCGCTAACCTCCGCCGTCTTCGCGACCGCGACCGTGACCGGATCCGGGACCAGGACCGCGACCGCGAACGCTCCTCCTTCTCCCTCGCCGAGGCCTGGGAGGCCCATGCATCGGCCACCCAAGACGCTGTCCGCGCCGTCGGCGGCGGCGAGCTTCTGACCCCGTACGCTCGCTTCTACATCGAGAAGAAGAAGAGCAAGTGCACCATTCGTTTCGACCCCCCAGTGTCGGGCCGCTTCATCCTCCTTAAGATGTGGAGCTCCCATCACGACCCCACGAGTAACATTGACATCCAGTCCATCATTGCACGGGGCTTTGCGGGGCCTCGATACTTTCCCTCGGTCGACCTGCGATGAAGTGACTGATGATGCGTAGCCTCTGTTCTGCAATTAGGCCGGAGGGACGACAGCTTGTTGCTCGAGTATCGATGAGACACCTGGAGAACGATTGGCTACTTAGGATTGGCATACGCAGAGTGTTCGAAAAGGGATGGCAGAGCGGGTGTTTTTGGAATTTCTGCTTTCGCCCTGTTTGAGATGGAGCATGTCTCAATATCAATTGCTGGCATTCCAAGCTCACCACCACATGGCTGCATTTTAGAGGAGTTCCGGGGATGGATTTGTAGTGGAAACGGGATATGGACAGTTTCCCAATGGCGTGAGACAGTACAACAATGGATCATCTATCACTACTTGACTTGGAGATCGCCACTACTTAGCACTGCCTTGTCATTAACGATCTATCGTGATAACGAGTGCCATCTAAACCATGGAAACCACTAAACACCTCAGCGCCCTTCAAACCCCCGACCTCTTGAACCTGTCCCGACACTAAGAATGCAATGCCAAACCAAGCATATCCGCCTCCTCCTTGTCAACCCTGCAACGCGATCGGTGATCCGGCACCATCTCTATCTCCTCCTCATGGTTGTCTTGGATCAAGCAGCCATGCCGGGCTGCGTCTGTTTGGAAGCATCGCTGGGATTGCGGGACATGGGCTTTCCATCCCCTCGGGGGCCAGTGCGCAATGGGAAATCCAAGATGAGTGCCGTCAAGGCAACGAGGATGGCAAGAAACCTGGGACCATGTTAGTCAGCCTGATCATGCTTCAAGAGGGCACGGGGGTGGTATACAGATGGATGTGACCGAAAACAAGTGTCACCTTAACCGTGAGTGACGTCTCGGGTTCGAGGTGTTGTGTCCAGGGGCCCTCATATTTCCATCCGAGGACGAAGGCGGGCACCGAGATGAGGATGATGGACGCCATCACATGGAAGATGTAACGGGGCACGAAGCGGCCAGCGTCCTTAGGGAGGAGGAAGATGTAAACAAGGACCGATAAGACTGATGCCAACGCAAGAAAGGAGGCAGCTGCGAGCAGAAAATATGGGATCCAGGCGAAGTGATTGCATTTCTCCTCCTCCTTGTCGACTACTTTGTAGTCGCCGTCGTCGTAGTCGCGGAATCGGACGGTGACATGTTCGTACCAAGGTTCATCACAGTCTTTGACTCTGGACGTGGCGACAGAAGATAGAACAAAGACGACTAGACTGAAGAGGGCGAAGAGGACGAGCAAAGCAGTGAGGATGATGCGAGGGATCTTGCCGAAGGCCAGGGCCTTGAGGAACCCCATCGTGTCGGCGGTGTAAGAAACGTGAAGGGAAGTCGAGTAAATTCAAGAAGAGCAACGGAGTGAAGTGAAGTAAGGCAACGATATGTCGATGTTGATGGGGAATGATGCAGGGCGCGGGAGGCCAGAGCAAAATGGACGAAGAGAAACTTGGCTGATGGAGAGAGATGGCAGAGAGAGGAGAAGACGAGGGGACGAGGAGAGGTGGTTTTATGGCTCAGGAAGTTGAGGATGGTCCTTCCTAGACATGGTGAGGATGATGACGATGTTGAGAGCAATTGGGAAGTTACGAGTTGGGGAGAGAGATGAGGGATCGAGGCAGAGCAGGAGATCTACGGCGATGTTTCTCCTAGGAAATGGACCTGACCACTGTTGTTCACTGCTACGGAAGGTAGATACTACGTCAGTGAACACTTTACCTTGTGTCCATGGAAAGAGGGCAGGCAGGTTGAGATGGGCAAGGTAAGTAGGTGGTAGTTGAGGATGTCAAATAGAAGGTGAGAGATTGCCGTTTTGGGAGCGATGATGACACAGGGACTGAAGAATGAGGGCAGTTGGCTTCCTGGCTCGGAGTGTTGACATACTAGTAGAATGAGGTAAGAAAAGTAGACCAAGATCAGATATCGTTCCTTTTTAGTAGGAGGTAACCACTGGGACTGCTTCATCATCCTTGGCTCAGATCGTGATCTGTTCAGTATTTAACAAGGTGTCTTGCTGGTAGCTGGCAAAATGATCCAAGTCGGAAACGAGAACAGAAGTCTCGATGGAAATGAGTCGAACTATCAACTCGGTGAGTTAGTAGCTTGATATCAGGTACAACTAACTGTCTATCTGTCCTGCTTCTAATGCTAGGAGCCTCCCGTCCGCTTGAGAGCTTGGAGACCCTTGTAGCTTTCGTCCGAGCTAAGGCCCCTAACGACCGCCACGGAGATTCACTAGCAGCCACAAAAAGGCTAACAGCCACAGCCAGATTGCCAGAGCATACTTAGGTGGATGGATGGGTCCCGAGCCCTTCCCACACACAGCTCCCACGTAGAAGTTCAGACGCCCGCTAAAGGATGGATCATCCCGCTGAGCGTGCACTGAGACCGCCGCAGCCGTCCCTCATGCACCATCCCTGTTCAACGGCAACCCGCCGATGACACTCTAGTAGCACGAAATAGAGGTCACGAGAGAACGGACAAGGTGCGACCGGGACTTAGCTGGCGCTCATGGCATTCCTCAGCGGCCTCAGCGGCCCATTCACAGCATTGTCCAGAGGCCTTGGACCGAGCACTGCTGGAATTTGAACCGTCGAGGCCATCACCAATGGATTACTTCGTAGACGCATAGCAGCAGCACCAGTCACCCGATTGCGGGCCGCGCAGGGCGTGGACGTGAAGCGTGGCGCACGTGTGGCATTCCTCGAGCACGGTGCTTGTCCAAGAGCGGCTTGCATGTGGCCTGGGTGTGACTTGGACGACGAAACATTCTGCCACCGGATTGAGTCTCTGATGGTTCTGGTTGATGTTTCAAGGCTTGCGAATTCCAAAGTGCGGGGTTTTATCGTTAATGAATGTGCGGTGAACGATTTGCGGAATCCAACCATGGGAGCTACATGCGAATAGTATCTACTATCTACTATCTCCTCGGGTGGTCTAGGTGTCGAGTATTAGTATTGCCCTGACTCGCACGTACGTGGTAAGGCCTCTCGCACTGGCAACCCGCAACTGGAAACACCCAATCCGCCGCGACAACAATCCACAGTCCCATCCTAGCCCACCCAACCGGACTCGGCCACGCGCGGGGGTTTCTGCTCTTGCTGCTCGGTCCGCTCAGTCTGTGCATCGGACCATCTACGGGCTACCTGCTATTCGTACGTGCTCTACGTAACTACGCACGCACGAATACAGAGTGCTCCGTAGTGGTTACGGCATCCTCGGCGTCCGGTTGCCTTGCAGACGAAGCGGAGCTTGTGTTGTTGTCCTGGGCTGCAGGCGAGCTTCTTCCGACGACGTTCTAGCTCCGGGGCCTCCATCCTCCATCCTCCATCCTTCTCCTCCATCCTTCGTCGTCCCCTCGCCTCTTCTCGGGACTTCCTCGACACTTTCGCACCCCGAGACATTCATAACTCTCCCTCGTGGGTCCCTCCTTCACGGTCCACACCCACGCATGGCACACACCGGATCCATTTCCCTCCTTGCGCACACCCCCCCTGTCGCCTTCATCTCCGCCGTCTGGATCTGTTCGTCGTCGACCTCCGTGCTCCCCAAAAGGGTCCCACCTCGAAACGTTAGCCCATCATGCTAGAGTCCCGTTCCTCGTCGAGCCAGGGGCTCAACCAACTCCAACTACGCCTCGACTGCCGACTTCGTCCTACGACCCCTGGTTCTGCTACTGTATCCGCAACCGGTTCTACCGCCCCTGGGCCTGCTTCGTCACCTTCTCTCGATTCTCAGCTCCATCTAGCAGAGACAGGAACAGAAACACTTCCGCTCGTTTCCAGCTCGAGTTCAAGTCCCACCGTCACTCCCGCAGTCTCACCATCGTCACCTACAGCTCCATCGTTGCCCCAATCGCCGCCGCCCCTCTCCCCTCGACGTCGCGACACGGGCTTCCATGTAGATGCCGGCTCCCCAAAGCACCGCTCCCCATTGCGCAACTCCATCTCCTACTCCGACAGCTTCCAGGGCGTCGACTACTATTTAACGACCCCGACTACAGGCCCCCGTGTCAGCCAAAACGGCTTTGGTTCCGTCGACATGGCTTACACCGGTGACAAGAGGAAGCCCAACGTGAAAACCGCGGACCCAACCATGATGGCCACTTCATCACCGACTCCAGCTCCGGATAGCAGTCCTCTCTCTCGGTGGTTCTCACGGGCAAGCACGTCTGCCACGGACTCTCACTCGACGCCCTCCATCAATGCCACTCCTTCAAGAACGCGTAGCGCTTCATCCACGCCCAAGATAGGCTCTCCCGGAAGTTCTCGCTTCGCGTTCTTCTCCTCTCCAGCCTCGACTCTCAAGGATATGACTAGCACCCCGGTCGCCGTGCCCCAAAACGACGAGCTCATGAACCTCGATATCGAATCCGCCCTCTTCCCCGGTGGTCCGCCCGCCGATGGAACTGCCTTTTCGCCAGCGGCCTTCAAGAATCTCCAAATGATCGCCACCGGCCTGCTCGGCAAGTTCCAAGGCGCTTATCAACAACGCACTATTGATTATCAGGAGCTGAAGGCTGAACGCGACGCGCAAGACGAGGAGAAGGAAGAGGTGGAGATACGGGTTCAACATCTGAAGATGCAGCTGGAGGAAATGGCCCGCCGAGCCGCCGAGCGAGAAGAGACAATGGCCTCGTTGCTCCAAGAGCTGGCCCAGGAAAAGAGGTCGCGAGCAGACGAGCAAGCCGCCCAGGAAAAGTGTGTCCCCTCCTCCGAGGCCTCGACCGTATCGGAAGATCTAGGCATCGACGAAGACCGCCAAAAGGGGAACTGGAGAAAGAGCACCGCCACGTCAAAATCCGATATGAGCCTTGATACCGACGAGGAAAGCATAGATGAGGCTAGCATATTTTCTCGGTCTCGGAGCCCAACCAATGCTACGATCATGTCAGAGATCAGTCCTTCTCACACGCCTACGGGCCCACACAAGTCGGGGATGCTGGAGCCGCCACGCCATAGCAGAACCAGCAATCCTCAGATGACAACTTTTCAAAAACTATTCAAGGGTTACTCTAATGAGTCGTCCAAGGACGATGACTTGGCGGGAGGCGCAAATGGCTGTCGAAACTGTCAGGGACAAGATGCCAGCGTGGCCTGGGATACTGTCAGTCTTCTCAAGGGTGAAAACAAGGGACTTAAAGCCAGAGTGCAAGAGCTAGAAACGGCAGTTGAAGGCGCTTTGGACGTTGTGAACGGCATCGTACTATGATGCGCTCAGATGATATTTCTTTATAGCGGGCGGTACTTGTGGATTGGGGTTTTCATTATTCGGTGTTGGTGGGTGGGATATATACGGCGTCTTGGGGGCATTTGATACCATTCTGAATTGGAGGAAGAATTGCTTATACGTTTCCATTTTAGCGAGTAGAGGAAGACTCCTCGAAAGGCATATCCAGATACCTACCAGATGACATATCAATTTTGATACTTTGATATCATGTTCATATGCCGTCTCTCATGCATGCGGCTACGCTGATTTGACTCATCTCCTGGGGTTTCAGGACCGCAAAGTGTAGAGCCCAACATGCATCACTCAGCACTGTGTGATATAAGACAAGGAGGTATCAATAACCGTCTCCAGAACTAACCAGGGCGTTCATCTGACACCTTTCAGGCTGAGGGGCCATGTCACAGATCTAATCACGCAACACTTCAAAAGGCCATTCCTCACCACTGTGTCATACACCTAAAGCCCACGATCACAAGTTCACCGGCCGTCTAAACTTGCATGTTTTTTTTTTTTGTATTGGCCGGTTCCGTAGCCTAAAATTCTGTGCTTCTCGGCGCGCGAGATATATGTACACACCAGGCATGCTTCCCTCATCACATCATCTTTTTCCTCCTTCGCCCCGTTCTCTCGTACATGCCGCTCGACTAGTGGTGCTCCTCGCCGTGGTGATGCTCCTCCTCGAGGAAGAAGTACTCGTAGCCGCAGTAGCCGGCGAAGGCGACGGACGCGATGCCCAGGCCGGGGAAGGCGTTCTTGAAGCGGTTCCAGCGGGAGAAGGTGCCGGTGTATCGCCAGGCCTCACTGCGGGTTGTGGTTAGCATTCGTGGGGCGACTCTCTTCACTTCCTGACGCACTTTCGCTCCCAGGGGTCGTATCGGGGCTGGCCGGTGGCTTCCTTGA
Source organism: Neonectria neomacrospora (assembly GCA_013756995.1). Lineage (NCBI taxonomy): Eukaryota > Fungi > Ascomycota > Sordariomycetes > Hypocreales > Nectriaceae > Neonectria > Neonectria neomacrospora. The sequence continues at coordinate 6,515 of JABSTB010001258.1, read as the reverse complement.
AGGCCCGCATGTTGAAGCCGGTGATGTTGGGCTTGGGCCCGCGGGCCGCCGCTCGTAGGACTCTGTTTTTGGGGGACTGGGGTCAGCGACGACGGCTCAATTGGAGGTGAGGGGGGGCATTGCGTCGTCCAGCGAGGGAGCGGCAATGCGGTCGGGGCGGGCGTACGCGGTGGGAAGCATCGTGAAGGGATTCGCGCGGGCTCGTGGTGGTTGTGACGGAACGACAGGCGACGGGCGACGGACGACAAGACGACGGAACTGGGCGAATGGAGAGCCAGCCAATTCAATCCCTTGTTCCACTTGCCTCAGCATCCGCTGGACTGGACGGGACAGGGCGAGGCCCGGATCAAAGGTACCCCGTCGCTCCGGGTCGCCAGCAAACGCCGTGCACGGACCACGCTCTCTTTCTGCCCTGCATCGCTCTCATGAGTCGTTCGCTGGCTTGCTCCGTGTGTTCTGCTGCTGGGCAGAAAGCATACGGTATCAACCTCACTTCAACCAAAGTCTTTCTTAATCCTCTTCCCCGCGCCCCCGAGCAACAGAACATCGCCAACTCACCCACATCGCCCCAGGACCCCGCTGCCCGTCCGATCTTCCGGCCTTCGTCCCGGTCCGCGTGTATTTTTACGCATCCAGTCTCCCTTTGGTCCTGGCATCGTATCGTATCCCCACGCCGACACCGCACCACTCCACGCCGCATCATTCCGTACCACCGCTTCGCCGCATCGAACCCCCGGCCGGTCTGTGAACGACCTCGCGGAATCCTCCTCAATCACCGCCATCTCAATGAGCAGCCGTCGCGGCCGTCGAGACACCACCCGCCCCTCCCCTTCGTCGCGTTAGAGACCGCCAAGACCGCCGCCCAAACACCCCCGTCCCGGCTTCGTTTTCACCCCGAGCCCTCCGCATCCCCGTATCTATAGCCACCTGAACGACTACCCCGCCGCCTCTCCTATGCCGCCACAACTACGCGGCTTCGGCGCCGGGCCTGGCGTCGCCGCGCCCTACCACCAAGGCGGCTTCCCCTCCCACGGACAACCCCAGGGCCACCTCGGCTCCAACCAGTACCTCAACGCCAATGCAGGGATCAGCCCTTTCGCCGGCGCCAACAGCAATGCCTTCGGGGCTGGCCTCAACGGTGCTGCTGCAGGGTTCGCCGACTCGGGGTTTGGTAGCCAAAGCGCGCGCATGGGCTTTGCGCATGGCCCCGGTGCCGGCCTACAACAGCCCCAGCACGGCGGCCAGGTGCAGCATAATGTCTTGATGGATCACCCGACAATGAGGACGCACCCGAACAAGGGTAGGATACGAGAGGTGTGGAAACACAACTTGCACGAGGAGATGGCCGTGTTGCGGGACTTGGTGGATAAGTACCCGTATATTGCCATGGTAAGGAAGCGCCGGCGCCACATCACCACGCCGAGTTCTGCTAATCGCGTCAAAAGGATACCGAATTCCCGGGTGTTGTGTCGAGACCAATGGGTGGTTTCCGAGGGAAGAGCGACTATCACTACCAATGCCTCCGCACAAATGTCGACATGCTCAAGGTCATCCAGATCGGCCTGACCCTCTTCAACGAGGACGGCGAGACCCCTCCCCCGCGCCCCGCAGCAAACGACCTCGACCTTGGTATGGCTGCGCGAAGAACAGCAACCCAAGGACCATTCCCCTGCTCCTGGCAATTCAACTTCAAGTTCGCCCTCAAGGACGACATGTACAACGAGAAGTCGATCGAGTCCCTTCAGCAGGCCGGCATTGACTTCAACCTCCTGGAGCGCGACGGCATCGACCCTCACGACTTCGCCTCCCTCCTTATCCCCTCCGGTCTCGTGTGCTTCGACAACGTACGATGGATCTCTTTCCACGGTGGATACGACTTTGGCTACCTCACCAAGCTTCTCATCTGCACGCCCCTTCCCAACGACGAAGTCGACTTCGACCACAAGATGAAGCTATACTTCCCCACCACCTACGACGTGAAGCACTTGATGAAGCACGCAATCAAGCTCCACAACTCCGGCCTGCTCACCCCCAGCGACCCCAGTAGTACCGAGATTCTGCAGAAGTTTGAGCACAAGTCCGGCCTTGAGAACATTGCCGAGACGCTCAAGATCAAGCGAGTTGGCTCCGCCCACCAGGCGGGCTCCGATTCCCTCCTCACCGGCAAGGTCTTCTTCCAGATGCGCGACAAGATCTTCAACGGCGAGATCCCCGACGAGCACGTGGGCAAGGTCTGGGGCCTGGGCATTCCCGACGTCAGCCTCATGATGGCATCCATGATGAACCAGGGCGCCGACGGCTCCAATGGCCAAAACGGCGGCACTCCGAGCACCCCGAACACCACTAACGCTGGTCTCGCCACCACGCCGGCAGCCCAGAGCCACAACACCAACGGCATTGCCAACACTGGCCCTATGACCCCTGGCGGCGGCGGCGGCGTGTTTGGCAGCTTTGCCTTTGCGGGGAATAACCGATGAACAAGAGAAACTCGTACTGAGATGCCGGAGATTCCTAATACTCCCATTCAGGATACACAAGCCTAATGACTGCTCTGATTCGTCCATCTACTTGGTCAACTCTATAATCACGCCCACGCCCACATTCACATCAACCCTCGCTCAAACATCTCCGTACTATAACCACCAAGAGACCTATAGAGGTGGATGACAGAGCAGCCTCGATATCTAAGGTTTCTTGTGTATATCCCCCGTCGGACCACTGAAACGATTCGCGTTTATCAACGAAGACCGAATGGGAGAAATAACCGGGGTGTTTCCGGCTCTCGGGGAGTTTTGCTGTCCTGTTGTTTGTTTCCATCGTCGTTTTCATTGTCGTTTTTTTTTGCCTGGCATTGGGAAGGAAAGGCACGGTGAATGGGAGAGGGAAACAAGGCGGTTTTTGGGAGTGTGCTTGGTGGTGTTGGTACCACACTGTATTGTAAGGTTATCCTAGCACATTGGAACATTAAGAATCTTTCAGCGCGCGGACACAACTCTTATGCCCTTGACTTAGGTTTCCACGTGAGGAGAATCTGTAAAGATTTATGGTTTTTGTAAACGCTTGTATACCAATCTAACTTGGCTATGTGCTGTGTCGACTTTCCTAGACGCCGTGTGCCCCAACTGCCCGTTCCAACGCCGGTACCCAATATAACAAAAACAAAACGCAGGCGGTTTGAATCCACAGATCCAGTCTACACTGATGGCGATTGCCTCGCACCAGGGGTTTCCTACTGGACTTCAGATGTGAAGAAAGGGATGTTCTGATGGTGTCCAGTGTGGCCCTATGCTCATACAAGAGCGTCGAAACGCGAGGGTCGAGGACTAAGTAATATAAACCTTCTTCAGGGACTCAACTGGGAAGACTTCGCCGGTGCGCAGATCCTTGACTTCGTCTGCATTAAGCCCGCCCTTCTTGGCTTGTTGTTCCAGGCGGTCCTTGCCGTAGACGCAGCCGTTAGGGAGGAGACGGAGGTCGTGTTCGACGTGGCTCTTGGTGTGGTGAGCATAGGGGACGCCGCGAGCCAGTTCGTTGAGCTCGGTCGAGCAGATGGGGCAGACACCGTGACCGAAAGTAGAGGCCGCTGCGGCCGTGGGATCGGATGAGGCGGAGGCGGAGTCGGGCGACGAAGAGTGAGCGTGGCAAGCCGGGGTTTTGAGGGCAGAGAGGCCCGACGACAGGGCGACATGTAAGAGGGGCACGGCAGGAAGGGCGAGAAGGTTGTTGTGGGTTGTGACGAAGAGGTCGGCGAGGTCGGTCCAGCGGGAGGGTTTGTAGAGATCGGCGTAGGCGGCCGATGCCGGGGAGCTTGGGGGAAAGGCGAGAAGACCACAGGCCTGCTGTACTTCACGGGGGAAGGTGGCGCGGTAGGGGATGAGGTGCTTCTTTGCGTGGGTGATGGCCTCGGTGAGTTTAGATGAGGATTGAGTGCGGACGAGCTCGATGTACTGCTGGAACCGAAGCATGAACTCGAGTTTACTCTAGACGGAGGGGTTAGCGACTTGTACGGTGCCAGGAAAGGACGAATAGTCGGCAGGTTCCAAGACATACCTCCATTTTCCGCAACTCCTTCTTGTTGTCGGTACACCAGCTCAGTGCCTCGGTGACACTACCTTTCATGAGGGCATCACGGATGCGGCTCATAGCAACAAAAGTATCCATGTCCACCAAGTTCTCCATGCCACGCTGCTCGGCCAGCTCCTTGGCACTTTCGTTGTAGCCGTGACGCAGCAGGTAGTCTGCCAGCAGGCGATCGAGTCGCTTCCGGCTCCAGGCCTCGTACTTGACGTCGTCGACCGAGGTCATGGCGTAGAGCTCATCGAGGTGGGCGATGCGAGCGGCGGCGTGGGCGTGCAGTCGGGCCTCGTCGTCGGCACAGGTGACAAGCTTGCGCTTGACGCCACGCATGCGGGCGAGCATGGAGTCGAGGCTGCGCAGGACATCCTGCTGGGAGGCGCGGCCGGAGACGGCGGCGGTGGCCGAGTCCTTGAGGAGTGTCTTGAGGGCGGAGGTGTCCTTTTCGATGGTGAAGTGGGCGGACCGGAAGTTTTTGCGGAGAAGCTCGGAGGGCAGGCGGAGGAGGGGTTGATCCTGGCAGGAAGGGGAGTAGGTTAGCAATATGATCTGAAATGCTGGAGATGGAAATGATGTGGTGGTTCAGAAACGTACAAGCAGCAGGTGGTCGCTGTGTTTGATGGTAGAGAACTCGTGGTCTGCCATGGTGAGAGCGTGTGATGGGCAATGCAGTATCGCAGAGTAAGAGTGCCGGGCGCGGCATGGGACGCCGGGAGAGGCGGAAAGGTTGAGGGTTGAGGGTTGAGGGTGGAGGTTGGCGTTGAGGGCTCCGATGATAGGACTCGCCTGACGTTATCGTGAGCTGAGGTTACCTACCTAACTAGTAGGTATGCGGGCGGGACGGGAAGCAATCGAGGTACGTACCTCGCCTGCCGGATTAACTCGTTCGGTATTCGTAAGTTCACGACGAGCGGGATGCACGTCACGGGGATGGACTTGAACATGAAAGGGCCGTGCAAATGGGGCTAATCATGTAGATAGAATAATCTAGCCGTTTCAATATCTCTTTCTACCTACTTCGGTATCAAACATCTGGACCTACTGCACGAGTAAAGGCAACTAAGGGTTTGAGGCGTCTTTGCTGACCCCCCCACCACCGGTTGTACCACCTGGATAACTGGCTGAGGGGATGGCCTATTTCTGCCACGACGAATAAAGCCATGTCTTGATAGATCGACGTGGTATTGTCGGTGAGGGAATCTCGAAACCCCCTCCTCCCCTTTGAAGTGTGTATGGCTGCGTACAAATACATGCCGACGTACAGTGATATTCGTCAGCGGTGTTGGTGCACCACAGCTAGTTCCTCATCGATGATCGACGACCCCGGCAGCTTCGCGTAACTGCAGCCTGCGTACGGAGTAGTGCGTAGTGCGTACGACGATGTTTGCGTTGGCTTGGGCGACCCCACCTTTTCCCGAACTTGCATATCTGCCGTGTGCCGCGGATCTCTGACAAGGAGCATTTGTCCTGTCCAACAGATCCCGATTTGAAGGTCCTCACTAGTGCCCGACTGTCTGGACGGAAGCCCGCTTTGCATTTTCCACCCATCCTCATCGTGTCAGACGAGCACTATGGTGCCTTCTGGGGGCCAACCTGGACAAGGGCGCAGCCTGTTTCACCTCGCGGGCGTCAAGTGATACCATGGGCACGATCAGGTGATTGCGACGCCCGGGGATGGGATGGGATGGGATGGGAAGGTTGGATGGGTGTGAGAAGGTGTGGGAAGGCTGTCAAACCAGGTAGGGGATTGGCTGGAGCGAACACACTGAAGCCTTGGAGGTCCTCCATCCTCTTTATGGAGGAGCGTTCAGGTCAACAAGAGGTCAGGGGTACACTACTGACCGCGTTGAAGTGAAGAGCGTTGAAGCGAAGAGCCCGCATATTCCGGTGTAAGGCCAAGCTGAGCTGGGGATGGGCAGTCTACGAACGTCGTCGGGCGCGCAACGGCTGGTCTTGGTGGTGTACTTTGAGCCGTGTCCGCGATCCCACGCTTCGAGCCTTGACCTCCCCCTCCCCCACAGCCAGCAATTGGAGGTCTTACACACTGCGAATCAACTGCTTGGTAGCAAGATAATCGTGGATTTCACCACCGGAATCTTTTGGTGCACCTAGTGCTGAGAGATGGAAGGCGTTGGTGGTGCTTCCCTCCTGCCCACTCCTTGTTCCCTCCTCCCCTCTCTCATTTCTTACCTCCTCCCCTCCCTCCTCTCTTCCCTCCTGGCTCCTCTTTCTCTCACCATGTTGCGCCTCTCCGGCGAGGCAACCACCCCCCATTTCCATTTCGCCCATATGTGGCGGGCCTGGGCCTCTGATTGGCCACACTCAAGTTGTGGCCTCAGGCACTCGCCCGGGACCCCCCCAGGTCTCCCTCCCGCCCGCATTATTTATCTTTCCAGCCTCACCCACCTAGCCGTCTGCTGCACGTGTTCACCTCCCTCCTC
>JABSTB010001251.1:0-17911 GCA_013756995.1 Neonectria neomacrospora | reverse complement strand
TAACGGGGCGGGGCGGGGATGTTAGATGGCCCCTCCGGGAGATGATGATGATGGCTGGTGTTGTTGGTGCAGTAGTGATACTTTTATTGCCAGTATCAGCCTGAGCAAGGTCTTGAATGATGCAGAAGACTCGATACTGCAGCGCCACAGGAGGAAAGATAGGGGGGAAATGACTGTAGCGCACTATCCCGTCCCTGCTGTAGCACAGTAATCTGGCAACTGGATCAGCCTCCTGGCCGGACTGACGGAGCGTCTCATCCGAATGCTCCTGCTGCAGTCGATAGATCAAACGATCAGCCATCTTGCTCTATCTGATCATCCGTAGATGGCCAACGACAGCGGCGAAACCCCCAGGCGTGGCGGCGATGTACAATGATGTGATGAGAGTGATGATGCTACCCACCACCACCGTACACACACACACAACACAGACACGCGCGCGCAAGATGACAGCTGCCACTCTTGATTTCAGATCAGGTATGGATGGATGCCATCATGTTGACCTGCTGTACTTTCCTGTCTAGTCCGCGGCTTTGGCGGCCTGCTTGATTAGTTTCTGGCATTCCCGCCGGACGCCGCATCTTATTTAGCTCCCCGGCCGTGGATACCGATGGATACCTTGACTACCTGTCCAGATGGGTCGGGTACCTAACCTCCACCGCCGCGACCCCCTAGCCCTGTTCGTTCAGCTTTCGTTCGCGTTTGCTGAGGTAGTTGTGGGAGGAAATAAGGCAAGGTCAAAAGGTACATGGGAAATGTAACATCTCGTAGCTCCGCTGGTACACCCGGCTGAACGCGATAGAGGAATAGACCAAGAAGCTCGAAGCCACGAGACGGGGTTAAGGCTGAGGAGGTGCCTGGCCATTGCAATGCGACGCTCGCTCTGGTCCGTCCCTCCAATCCAAAATAAACCTAAACTGACCGGAATTCTGGCCCTGGCTCTCCATTTCTCTGTCTCTAAAAGGCACGTCGCTGTTTCGCCCATCTGCTTAGCCCTATCGTAATTTTTCTCATGCCATAGACTGTGCCAAAAGTCTGGCTTCATCAGCCGTGTAGGATGTTAATAAGGCGGCAAAAGTTGGTGGCTGTTTCTTGTCTTGATCCACCTCCACCTCGCAGCGAGAGCCCAGATTCCCGATTCCCAGGCCAGCCCTGCTGCCCTTCTGCACCTCATCAGTGAGGTCACCTACCAGGGCGGCTCCACTTCCAGGTTCCAGGGAACCTTTCCCACTGAGGAGTACCCACTGGCCACTGTCCGTCCGCTGTCACGCAGCGGCTCGCCCACTACTTCGTAAGCACCTGCGGCTACCCTACCCACTGACGCTCGACACCTGCACCCGCACTTGCACTCTCCATTCCCACCAGACAAATCCGTGCCTCTTCCTCCTCCTCCTCCTCCTCCTCCTCCTCCTCTTCCTCTTCCGTATTTTGTTCCCTCTCCCTTCAAGACTTCTCCTTCATACCTCTCCCAACTTCCCTCTCCGGCTCATCCGCCAGCCTCGCTTCCCGCCAAACGCACTTTGCACGACCGAGTCCCCGTGCACGAACCCTCCTCAGCTTTCGTCCTGCGACTCGTTAAACCCCGCACATCCGCCGCAGCCAAAGCCCAGCTCAGCTCAGCCCGCCTGCCAGCCCGCCTCCGAGCCTGCTCGACAAGCGCTGTCTTATCCCGGTTTCTGACGACATCGGCCTGCCCGTCTTTGCTGCTCTTACAAATACACCAGAACCGCAGCCTACGAGATCACTCCGCACGAAATCGACAACCAAAAGCTCGACTACTGACTAGGAGAATCCAGTGGAGAGGCGCTCTCCATCCGTCTCACCTGCCGCCGCAGTAAAGCTCTGCTCCCTCGCCGTCTTCACCTAGGTGGTCTGTCGCGCCCTAGCGACATTCTCTTCAGTCATGTCGACCATCCAACAACTTAAGAACTTCATCCGCCACGGTATGTGACTTCTCTGCCTCCCGTCCGTCCCTGCTTTAAACTTCACTATTCTTGGCCGACCATGTATCTAACTTCTATTTGTCATCCGCTCCAGGCAAGCAAGCCCGCGCTGGCAACCCCAATGAAGACCCGTCGCGTAAGAACGAGGCTGCTCAGCAATCCACCCAGCCTGTCCACCACCATAGCGCTCCCGAAAGCCACCATGCTCCCGCTCAGGCCGCCGTCGACCCTTACTTAGATGCCCCCATCGATGGCCACCATAGCAAGGCCACCAAGTCCAAGCGCGTTGACGATGCGAACCTCGCCAAGATCGTCGCCGAAGAGAACGCCAGCAAGAGCAAGTTTCCTCGCTACCCCGGCCTCGAGCGATGGGAGCTTGTCGACAAGATGGGCGACGGTGCCTTCAGTAACGTCTACCGCGCCCGCGATACGACGGGCGAAAGGGGCGAGGTCGCCATCAAAGTCGTCCGCAAATACGAGATGAACAGCATGCAGGTGAGTTTGCTCAGGACATGTCTGTACACGCAGTCCGTCTCCTTCTGTTTTTTGTCCGGCGTGGCTCTACTTCTTCGCCCCCATTTACCAACACTCGGGGTTGCCCCCTTCCTAGGGAAACAATCATTTACATCCGGACTTTAAAAAAGTTCCCAAGGCTGCAGAGGTGCGAGAATCTTTCCTTAGTTTGCGTCTCCTTAATTCGTCTCCAACCGCTCTCGCCGGTATTTGTCGAGTTCGAGGACGGCCTGCAGACTCGCGGCCAGGCGAAGCAGCGTGCTAACTCCATCGCAGCGATCCAACATCTTGAAAGAGGTCCAGATCATGCGCCAGCTTGATCACCCCAACATCATCAAACTCGTTGATTTCTCCGAGTCGCGGCAATACTACTACATCGTCCTTGAGCTCGCCCCCGGTGGCGAACTCTTCCACCAGATTGTCCGCTTGACCTACTTCAGCGAAGAGCTTTCCAGACACGTCATTGTTCAGGTCGCCAAAGCCCTCGAGTATTTGCACGAGGAGAGAGGTGTTGTTCATCGGTGAGTCCATTCCTACCCAGCTGGATGCTTTGAGGGCATGCACATCCCTGGTGTCGATGATGCCCCTCCTGACGTCACTGCGCCCCTTGCATCGATATGGCGATGGCTACTGACCCTGGCTAGTGACATCAAACCCGAAAACATCCTGTACAACCCCATCCCTTACGTCCCTTCCAAGACCCCCAAGCCCACGCAACCTGGCGATGAAGACAAGGTTGATGAGGGCGAGTTCGTTCCGGGCCAGGGTGCCGGTGGCATTGGCCAAATCAAGATTGCCGATTTTGGCCTGTCCAAGATTGTGTGGGACAACCAGACCATGACCCCCTGTGGTACTGTCGGGTATACGGCCCCCGAGATTGTCAAGGATGAGCGGTACTCCAAGTCGGTTGACATGTGGGCTCTGGGTTGTGTGCTTTACACCCTACTCTGCGGCTTCCCTCCCTTCTACGATGAGAGCATCGAGGTGCTCACCGAGAAGGTCGCCAAGGGCCAGTACACCTTCCTGTCACCGTGGTGGGATGATATCTCCAAGTCGGCCCAGGACCTCATCAGCCACCTGTTGACCGTCGACCCCGAAAAGCGGTACACGATCACCGAGTTCCTGGCCCACCCATGGGTCCGAGGTAACGGCCCTACTCCCCGCGAGGAGAAGAAGAAGCCTGATAGCATGCTCCGGGCCTTCGATGCCACTAAGTTTGAGGAGCCTGGCAAGCGCTATGATTTCCGATCACCGGGAGCCGTCAACCTGCGCGAGGTATTTGATGTTAGTTACGCCGTGCATCGCCAGGAAGAGGAGGGCAAGCGAAGAGCACAGATAGGTGCCAAGGGTGGCCCCGCGAGGTTCATGAGTGGGCTCAACGAGGAGGATGAGGACGAAGAGGACGAAGATCTTATGCAGATTGACGGCCAAGAGCCCGCTGCCACCGCCCCGAAGCCCAATGCCGCGACTCAAGCGCTAGAGCAGAGTATGCGAAAAGCAAACATTCGGGACCAAGAAGGCGAGACTCGTGGCCGGGAACGCGAACGAACCACCGAGAGGGGCTACGGCCAACACTCTGCTACCGTGACAGCAGCGGCTCGGCAACAAGTGAAGGATCGCAATCGTCATCGAGGTGCCTTCGAGCTTAACCTGGACAATGCTACGCTGCTGGGCAAGCGAAACAAGAAGGTTCCCATCATGGGGGTATAGGAACCCAATGATGGAAACTTGGCGAGTACTGCAACTGCCGTTGAGCAGGACCCTGTTGACAGGGTACCACGGCCGAAAGTCCCACTCCTTGTTCGATATTCTACAGAAGAGTTACCGTTTGTGCTGGAAAATGCATGAAAGAAAACATGCGGTCTCTTAGTCATCTCCATGGGGCCAAAGTTTCTCGTTCTCGACCAAGGGTGGTGTCCTGGCTGAGCTATATCTGTCTGGGTGTTTTGGAAGTCGCATTTGGGCGCATGGAGTAAAGAGGCAACAACAGGTTGGACGTGCCGTGTCCAAAGGGATCTTGTGGCTTTTTGTGTCTATTGTTCAATGTATCATTGTGTTCAGGAGCCAAGGTAACCGTTCCGGTAGGCTCTTGTTTCATTCTATTATTTTGCCAGTGGAGAGAAGGAAGTGGTAACAAGACGATTTGGGGGTAGCTTTATTCATTGATAGGCCGGGAGTTATTAGGATATCTTCAAACGCTTTTCGATCAGATGTCTCGCCTTTGAAGTCTCGTTCCCGACCGTAGTCGGTCACAACATGCGCCGTGTTGTGCGTTTGACGGCCTTGTTGAATTGATCTAGGTGCAGGGCGTGCAATTACTGCCTTAGCTTGCTATTGACACTACTGTAAGCTGCTTTGATGCAAAATTTATATAGCACGTTGTCGATTGTAGGGGAAGCATGATCGCATTACTGGTTAGTTGGAAGGTTTAGCCCTTTGTCATCCAAAGTAGTGTACTTTGGCTGGTCAGATCGTATCAATTCATCCCCTGCAGAGCCTACTCCACTATGATTTTAAGTAGTAGTATGCCGTTAAGGTTCTTCAAGAGCTGTGCGAAATCTCGACGGCTTGCGATCAATGAGAATTTCCAAAGAGCTTAGACGATATTCAATGATCATGTATCAAGGTGGCCCCGTGGGACATTCTGCAAGAGTCGGCCATTCTGGCTGTACACTCTCGATACGGAGTAGACTATCTAGGCGTGAGAATGCTCAGTGGTAATCGTGAGCATGGAAATTAATGATACTAATCTTGATCCAACTGTAAATAGCCTGAAAATTCGTAAACTGCAAGTAAGAGGAAACCGTTACTTGCGTGCTAGGACAAAGATGCCACCGTGCCATCTGTACGTCCGGGTGAGTCTTCGTCCGTACCGCCTAGCAATCTCAAAGCGCATCTTGCCCTTAGGGTGAGGCTCATGGAAGTGTATACTTCGTTCGACATCCAACCTCGTCGGGGAGAATTGCCAGACGGATCCGTAGAGCTTCTCAGCCTTGAATCCAGTTGAGACCATGGCATGGACAAAGTCGTTCCACGGAACCTCACCAGGCGTCGATGTTACTTCGGGGTTGAAAAAGAGGGTGCGGAAGACCTTAAGCGCGCGGGCGTCCACTGGGAAGGTTAGTTCGGGGTCGTCAGGAGTAGTCGCCGCGGTTTCCGGCGACTCGGCGGCTTCATCTTGGGGTTGAGCTGGCGTTCCTCTCGTCTTCTTCTTTTCCTTAGGCTCGGTAGTAGAGAAAGGAGTTTTACTCGGGGAGTCGAAAAATAGGGCAGAGAAGGGAAGGTTGAGGGCATCGACATCAGGAACAGGGGCTTGCTTGTCCTTGGGAGTTGCCGCCGGCTCAACCCACTCTGGGGTCCTTCGCAACATGCGCGGCTGCGAAAGCAGCGTCTGCACGACGACCGTACCATCCAAGTTAACGGACGCTTCAGCGAAGACTCGGTCGATATTGACCCACACCTTATCCAAGTTGTGCTCGGCTCGTCGTAAAGTATCCACGTTCTCCCTAGTCCGGCGCTTGCCAAACGGGTAGGTAAATCTGCCTGGGGAGGGTTCGCCCAGTTTCGCAGCTTCGATGAGGTTCTCCTCATTCAGAGCGGCCAGCATCTTATCCAAGGGATCAGTTCGTTGGGCAAATTCCTTCTCGATGAGGACTTTCCTGTCCGCGAAAGCGTTTTCGAAGTTCTGAGCCCATGGTTGATAGAGCTCTAGCTGCTTTGTGCACTGGGATATGATGGAAAGGTCACCAATTATTCCGGCGATGTGATCAGAAACGAGCGCGTCTGCTTGTGGCTCTGCTTGGAGTAGACGCTCTAGCTCGTCTACTACTATCGGCATGCGAAGGAAGAACAGTTGCTTGTCGTCCTTCCATAGCGTGTTAAGGAGCCAGTGGAGATGCCTTTCGATCTTGGCCATCCTGGTTCCAAGCTTGGATCTCACTCCGATTTCGGTAGAACTGGCGTCTGGGTTGGGTTCGCGCACGAAGAACTTCCGCATTGGCGGCGAAGCAACGACGGCGACCTCTAGGGAGCTCAGAGGACTCTTCGTAGCCTGGTAGAGGTAGTAACGACACCTGAGGAGAGCAACCAAGTACTCCTCGGGCAGGTCCTCCAAGGGCGATATTATCGCGGCGTACTTTTGCTGAAGCACCTGGAGCCTCTGGACTTGCTGATGCAGCTCGGAATACATTTCGATTCCAAGATAGGCATCGGAGATTGTATTGCTAATTATACGGGCCCAAAGGATGGTATCGTGACCTTTCATAGTGGTAGGGTGGGATTGGCCTCGTGAGTCTTTGAGCATCTCCAGCCGATGCTCCTTGACTTGCAGAAGCTGCTCAGCAAAGTATGCTGGATCCTCTCGAAGCCCCCAGAGATGATCTTCTGCAGCTGACGCTCTGGCCCCAAGGAGCGACTCCATTCGGCCAAGGTCAAGCCCGACCGGGGGCCGATACGGGGCCTCTGCCGCCATGATAGCAAGCGACTCGAATCCAGAAGTCTCACTTTCCGACTTGAGCTGCGGCTCTGGCTGAATGGAAAACGCATCACCGGCCAGACCGACCACGGGAAGATCATGAAGAATCTCCTGACAACAGTCTACGAGAAACGCCAACAAGCGTTCTTGTGCTCGTAGGACGAGAAGACCCTCGCCAGGAAGGTATTCCCTTCGACTACACATCCAGTCCATGACATGGGGATAAGAATTCCACGCCAGCAGTGTGCCATAATCCTCGGCTAAAGTCACCCTGTTGAGGACTAACGTGTATAGATTGAGAAAGATGGGCTTGAGGGCGTTGGTCACCTTGCCTAGGTGCATGGCATAGTTGTCGGCACCAGCGAAAGCAGGCGGAGGATTACGACCTCTTGCGTTGAGCAACAACAGCAGTACTTTGGTTTGAGTCAGATCTTCTTGGTTGATATAAGGCCACATATAATGGCCGGTGTACTTTGTGCCTCTCTCACGCTCCTGCGGCGACTCTTTGCGGAAAGCCTCAAAGTCGGGACGATGCGGGGTCGGCATGTCTGGCCAGGCTTTGAGGAGGATACGAAGTTTCTGGGTTCGGGGTTTCTTGGCCCATCGCTTTTGAATAGTGCCTTCGTGGCGCTCGATAATCTTGTTCAACGTGTCGTAGCTGGCCCATATCTTGCTTGCCCGTTCCTTTGCCTCTTGTCGGACTTGACTGGCAGGGGGGCACGGCGGTACCGTCTGGCCTATGGCTTTAAAAAAGCTGGACGGGTCATTCCAATCTATGTCTGGCATGCCTCTGAGTTGGAATTCGCCGTCGTAAGCTTCTGCACCGGGGGCCCTGGGGGCGAATTGGTGATTTGGTCGAAGCTCCATATTGTCTGAAGAGCTGTGGTAGTTCGCGGGCGTAGCTACCTCGAATGGGTAGGTAATTTGGGAGTTTCGCAGCGGGGGAGATTCAGTGAGAGGGGCAAGACGACAGAGCCGGAAAAATAGGACCTCCGTAGTTCTTGCATTGATATCATGGGACAATGACGTTTCTTTTTTTTTTTTTTTTGAGATATCACATTGCACTTTATGGTCCTATGTTGACTTGTCTTTACAAACTAACGAGCTAAGCTGTAGTAGTAGTTCCTGCCTAACGTGGCTCCAATTTTGTTTCCACTTATCAAGCATCGCCTAGTCTAATTAACAAGGAGCAAAACATGAAAGAGGGAAGGTTGTTTATCATTTGTAGGCAAGGGGTGTAAACATATCGTCTTAGTCTCATACCTTATCATCGACCTTTAATAGTCTTCACTGTCCTCCTCATCAGACGAGCCAGATCCAGCAGCATCCTTTCCTTCGCCTTGACCGTCACCCCTGCCCTTCTTGGACTGGTCAGGGTGGGCTTCATGTTTGCCCTTGGTGCAGCCCGGCTTGGAATTGTCCTTGTCGCAGCATGTCCATATGAAGGCCTCGGGATGCTCTTCTTGATTTTCAGGAGTGTCCCAAGTTCCATGTACCTCTTCTTCCGAGTCGGCTCAGACGTCCGAGTCCGTGTCTATTTCGAGCTCTCCTGTCCTCTCACGCATCGGCTCGCGTTAGAAGTTGATATCTCACCCGCCTCCGTGTTTCGACGCGGAAAGCAAACTCACCGGGATGATATCGGCAGTCACCATGCTCATTTTCCTCTTTTTCGAACGGTTCATCGCACTGTAGGCATATGAACAAGTCATTTGCGGCCTTCCGCTTCCCCCCGCTGGTATCTGACTGGAGCGCGTAGTAGTGCGACGAGGCGCGTTGTCGCACGCTTTCGTCGTTACAGAGCGCCAATAGAATGGCACGAACCTGTTGCTCGGGCGCGTTTACTATCTGATCGATAGTCGACACCATTTCCAAGGACTTCAACAGAATCGCAAGTTGGAAAAGATGCTGTTTGTCTTCCTTGTGTTGGAGGATGCAAGTTGCCGTAGTTTGCCCTAGGCCGCACCCCTAGTAAGCAGCACTTGTAGGGATGGAAGTACTTAAACAGTTGACCGCCCGCAAGTCTGCCCTGGTTCAGCGACCTCTGGCTCCAGTATAGACACGACATGGCGCATCCCGCCTACAGCTGGATCATGGATATATCCTAGCTGCAGACACGAGATGGGTTAGACTGCGGTATTGATTTCAAACCGTGTTACTGCAGCTGTGGGGTTCTCAATGTCTCGACCTCTAGAACCACATGGCGATGCTGGGCCTTGCAGACGACTGCAGAGTTGCGCTGAATCACAACTCCTCAGGCCGCACCCTCAGAAACCAACACGCACTGTCGATGCGGCGTCGTTTGCTGTCGTTCCACTCCCGGACACAAGGGACACCCATCCGCATCCCAGACGAAATATATACTGCCGTGATTCAGCATTCCAAAACACAAGTTGGTATCCTGTCTTTCCATCTCCTATATGACCTTCTCCACAACGAACGTCACCCAGTTTTTCGCCTCGCAGCTATCTCGCAAATATTACGGATTCTGGAAGTATCCGTGCTCACAGAGCTCTTTTATTCACCAAACAGTGTGTTTGCTACGGGACGGCTAAGGCAGGTAGGCATGAAAATCCGTCAACCAACAACCAAATCCCGTCAACCAACAACGAAAATCCGTCAACCAACGGCCAAATCCCGTCGTGTGCAGAACGCTGCCTAGTCCCCGTTGAATTAACTGCCCACTCTCCTCCGAGGTTTCTTTCATTCGCCATCGGCCTGCATTCGATGGGCTTCCTAATCTCTATAAATACAACCCAACCAAGTTTTCCCTAACACTTTCATATTCTCACAAAGTAACACAACACTATCACGGCAAACCACTACCTCTCTACCTTCACGCAGCTCAAGTCTTGTCAATATGAATTGCACCTACGCTATCTTCTCTCTCCTCGCTGCCTTGGTAACCGCCAGCAACTCGCCAGGTCCTGGAAACCTGAAGTGCCCTCCCGGTGTTCACGTCATCGTGGCCCGGGCCAGCCAGGAAGCCCCGGGCCCTGGAATTATCGGCCCCGTTGCTGCCAAGGTTCTTGATGGTATTCGCGCTTCAGACATGGTGCCTCTCGACTATCCAGCTCTTCTTGATCCCTATGTGCCTTCCCAGACGGCCGGGGTGGCCAATCTTACCAGGATGGTTCAAGAATTTACAGAAGAGTGCCCGAAAACTAAGATCGTATTGATGGGATACTCCCAGGTAGGATGGCAATTTTTCTTGGTCCAGAAGCTGAACGGTACTGACAAGTGTAGGGAGCCCAAGTCACCCTTGATGTCCTCTGTGGCGCGAGTGAGGAAGGCTTCCCAAACACGAAGCCGCTGCGACCCGCCGTCGCAAACCAGAGTGAGTTTAATTCCTTCTTTTCAAACATACAGATCACTAACTATTCTAGTTGCCGCGGTCGTTCTGATGGGCGATCCTAGTTTTACTGCCGGCCAACCCTACAATGTTGGAACGAGTAACGGCAGTGGTGTAAGTGCCCCGCCACTTCCAAGACTATCAATGCTAACAGGGCCATCAGATATTCCCTCGTCAAAGACCCGATGGATGCCGATTTGTCCAGAACAAAATCTTTTCGGTTTGCGACGCAGGCGACTTGTTTTGTGAGGCCGGCAGCGACAGCCTTGCTGTCCATCTGAGCTACGTTACAAACTGGGGGGAAGCGGCAGCAGACTGGGTTGTCTCTATGGTCAACATCGCATACTAGTTCTGCAGCCTTCGCAAGATTACAGTCGCATACTATGTATCTTGTTGAGTTTTCATTTATTGGCAGTCGATTTTGCGATGCTCGGCGAAACACAAACCGCTTGCTGATCAGCAACTGGAGAGAACAGAACCGGATAACGTGCAGGCTAATGTTATGGATATTTGACATTGGGAGTCAGTGCTGGATACCCCGTTGAGGATGAAGATGGTCGAGCAGCCTGTACTAGATATACTCAAGCCATTTCACATTGCAATCTAAGCATGGCATAAAAGTCAACTCTACCATGTGATCTGAGAGCAGGTTCTACACAACAGCAAGAAATGACACTCGTATAAGGAGGGGAATTGGAGTGAAATTCTTTGAAAATTCTATATAAGTGTATCTAGCGTTATTTGTAACATGGTATCATCGGTCCCTTTAAACATGGCCTTCCGTCTCTGGCTACTCGTATCCCTCTTACAATTATTTGGCGTCTGTCATCAACTCTTTCAAGAACAATTTCCAACCTAATACCTTGACCTGCGTGATCCCTCTAACGCTCGTACATTCGATTCAGATAGAGATAGACGGGGATTGGGGTCCTGGTGTGCTCGCCCCCTCGCCACTCCAACTCCGCCAGTCCCCCAATTTGGAGAAGTACTCATGTCATCCAGTCCAATTCCCGCTGCCCCGAATAAAGGCACCGAGTCTGGAAACGACAGGCTGAAGGGCACCCAGAATCTGTCGCACCAAATATGGGGAGCCCGATTTGCGTTGAGCCAGTGCTCTTCGCGCCCGAGTTCGGCGATCCTGTTGAGAATCCAGAACATGTCTGTCGCAAACATCGTCTGGTTCCGACCCCCAGAGAGCTCAAGCGCTTTGATGTATCCCTGGGCGAGCCGGTCCGCCAGGCCCGGGAGCGACAGCACCGACGCGCGCGACCGACCGAGACGAATCTGGTCCATGTCCTCAAACCCTTCGTCAACGTACTTAACCCGGACCTGCCGGATGAGGCCATCGGGCATTGCAATCCCAAAGTGGTCTGGCTGCTCGGGGAATGTGTAAATCCCCTGTGCTTTGGCCCAGCCCCTGATGGCTTCTCGCGAGTGCGCTGGGCAGATGATACTCAGGTACGACGTCGTGCGGCCATCGAAGCCGTAGTATTGCATGGCGGAGAGTCCGGAGACGACGTAAGGAATGTGGTCGAACAACTCGGACAGTCGAGTGACGACTTCTCGTATAGTCGACCTGTCTAGTCGTTGATCCTCTGTCCACGGGACGACTCTGGTGCTACTCGTCCTGTGACGACTGTGTCTTCTATGACTGGGCCTTCTAGTTGGAGGACTGGGCCTCCTAGTCGGAGGAGGGTGTTCAGGGGGTTTCTCGGGGTGTTCTACTTCCATATGCCGATACGGCTCATATGAAGGCCGGGGGGTGATAGGCCGAGGATATGCAGCCTGCTCAGAACACTTACTCGTGTCTGAATGGTGAGGCGAAGGTCGCCGAGGGCGACGTCTGTGACTCCGATCCGAACCAGTTCTCATGGTTTCGGTGGGGGTCCGCGTTTTACTCCGCGCTTGGCGGGATTGTGACGAGTATCGCGGTTGCGACGAGTATCGCGGTTGCGCTTGACGCGGTTGTGATGCGTATCGTGGGCGATGAAGTGATCGTCGAGGAGAGTCACTCCCTTGGGCCTTTTGGGGAGTACCGAAGAGGCCCAACACGGAATCGAGCCACGAGCCGAGCCCCATGGTGCGTGGGTAAGTTATAGAGCGACCTAGAAGGCCCTAATCGTCGTGAGAGTCTTATGGGGGAAATTGGGTACGTGTGAGTGCTGTGTAAATATACTGAGTGGAAATTCGCAGGGGTCGAAATGTAGTCAAAACGCGTTCGAGTCTAGCGGTGAGCTGCAGAGCCCACAAAAGACCAGCAAACAAGACTATGCAGGACTTATAAAAGAAGGCAAGCGGAATTGAACATTTTCATTGTTCTATGTGTCTGATGAAGCTATTGCTTTGTTCGCCACGTGCAGGGATTTGTTCAGCTGTTTGCTGAATACGGCGCGACCCGTCTCGCACTAAAGCAGGGAGGCGTTCGGTCGCAGATGCGCCTTAAAGGGGCGAATGAGAGACAGAGCATGCCAGAATTAATGCCGTGGATACGATCGATCCTACCTCGTGCAAGAGTCCGTGTACATGGCTGGGTCTCTAAATCGTCCGCTCCGACCGACTCCAACGCCCCGTAATCTTACAAGTTCATTCCGAAGCATCGGCATATCCATTTCTCTGTACCTATAACTCCTCTTCCACATCCATATCTTCGTTGTTCGCTTGCCCCTTGGATCCTGCTGGGCCGTCCTTTTTCGGCATTGTCGCTTCTTTGTCAATCATCTGTCTCGATACCGACACGATGTTGTCTTCGATGAGCTCCTGGCCAACGTCTTCGAGATGCTTCTTGGGATCAAGCTTGCCGACATATCGGGTCTTGAGTTGCTCCTTAGTCAACTCAGTCTCCTCCTTTACGCGCTGCTCGTAGCCGTCAGCCAGGGCGACCAGGCGCTGGAGCTTGTCCTTGTTCTTTGACCCCTCGTGTCTGAAGTCATCCATCTCTAGCGCCTCTGTCCAGACATGCTTGTGTAGGTTCATCAACATGTTTTCCTCCAGCGCTGTCTTGCGGTAGTCGATTGCGATCGAGTAGTAGTGTCGGTTTAGGCCGTGGATAAGAGCTTGGATTGAAGGCTTGTTCAGGTGACCCAAGTTGCTGGTGCTCTGACGGGGCTCTTGACCCATCATCAAAAGCTGAGGGTTGATGAGACGGAACGCATCGATGACGACCTTGCCCTTGACTGACTGGATGGGATCGATAACGACGGCGACGGCTCGAGGGTTCAGCTGCTCGAATGATTGTTGGGTGTTGATATCAACCGACGAAAGCCAGCAGCCGAAACCAGGATGGGAATGGTACCAGCCGACTACGGACTCAGGTCTTTTCCGGATCAGTCAGTATAGGACATCTTATCATTGCAGGGCAGCGTTCACGTACCGTCCTGTTTGTCGCAACATGTCCATCATCTTGGTCTGGAAAACGGGATCGACGGCCTCGACACTGACACCGGTACCGCTTTGGGGCATGGCAAAGACATCCATAACCTTGACCGTGAAGTCGTCTACAAACTCTCCCAACATCAAGCCCATGACTTCCATGGGTACACCTGCGCGACCGTGCCGAAGCATCTTCAGCAGCGCGAGGGAAGAAATATAAACAGTTTCGGAGTTGTCGATAAGGTTTGTGTTGTCCTGCAATTGTAACACATCAGCGCATGACTCGAGACGATGGTGTCGCCCAAGCAGAAGCTTGAATGGCTGGGGAAGAGCTTACCGTGCCGTGGGCAGCTCCGAGGCCCATGCCACCGCCGCCTAATAGATTCCTGAAGCGCTCCATTATGCTGAAGTTGATCTGTAAAAGTCGAGCAGGGTGGGTGTGTGTGAGGGGGAGGGAATTCGGCGGAGATGGGGCGAGAGAGCTGTTGTTGCAGGGAGATGGTGGAAGGTAATGGTCTGGATCGGAGCTTGTGTTGTTAGGTGTTGACGACGCCAGTCCGGGAGCCTAGAAGCCACAGCTCATGAGCTTAGTCATGTCACGTGCAGCAATCATTGTGGCTGTGGTTCAGCCTCGCAAACAGACCTTGCTTGCTTGATTACTTGTCATCAAAGTGGGGTGCAGCTGTTCAGCGGCTGGACCAATGACGGCATATCCCGAACATCCATCTCACTCCGTTCTCAGCCTTGACGCACCAACGTTTATCCGCATTACACCCTGTTGGAGGTCTGTGGCGTTTCCTTCACACCCGCCGCCGCCTCTGTTGGTATACTTCCAGCTCTTAATCCCAGAAACTTCTTCCCGGCAATCCCACCACCCAGTCGATCATGTCAAGCTCCCTTTGACCTGATACCGACTGGTTACATCGAAAAAGGAACATCTCGTCTCGAACGCTCACCACATACTTCTCAATTTCCACCTCCCGGCCCGCGACACCAACCACCCAGCCGCAATCATGGGTGACATCACGGTGAATCTCGGCTCGAATGCGCTCAATGGCTCATCGCCAAAGAAGGTCGCCTACTTCTACGACTCTGACATCGGTAACTATGCATATGTCACCGGTCACCCCATGAAGCCCCATCGCATTCGCTTGGCGCATAGCTTGATCATGCAATACAACCTCTACCAGAAGATGGAAATCTACGTGAGTCGTACCGCATGGCCGCCAGCCAGAATCGCTGCTTATGATGGCCTGGTGCTGCTTTTTCTTTGCTAACGAGATAATAGCGTGCGAAACCTGCGACTAGAGGCGAAATGACCCAGTTTCACACGGACGACTACATCGACTTCCTTCAGAAGGTCACGCCCGATAACATGGACAGCTTCATGCGCGAACAGGGCAAATACAACGTCGGCGATGATTGCCCAGTTTTCGATGGCCTGTTTGAGTTTTGCGGCATCAGCGCCGGTGGCAGCATGGAAGGCGCCGCGCGTTTGAACCGTCAAAAGTGCGACATTGCGATCAACTGGGCCGGAGGTCTTCACCACGCCAAGAAGTGTGAAGCAAGTGGCTTCTGCTACGTCAACGGTTTGTGATTGATCGCAAGGCTTTCTTGAATCCAAAACTGACCAGCTCTCAGATATCGTCCTGGGAATCCTTGAACTCCTCCGGTTCAAGAAGCGAGTTCTCTACATCGATATCGACGTTCATCACGGCGACGGTGTTGAGGAAGCTTTTTACACAACCGATCGGGTCATGACGGTGTCTTTCCACAAATACGGCGAATACTTTCCTGGAACTGGCGAACTTCGAGACACTGGCATCGGTCAGGGAAAGAACTACGCCGTGAACTTCCCGCTCCGCGACGGTATCACAGACGTTACGTATAAGTCGATTTTCGAGCCGGTCATTGAAAACGTCATGAAGTTTTACCAGCCCGAGGCAGTTGTCTTGCAGTGTGGTGGAGACAGTCTGTCGGGTGACCGATTGGGCTGCTTCAACCTGAGCATGGATGGCCACGCCAATTGCGTCAACTTTGTCAAGAGTTTCAACTTGCCCACACTGGTTCTAGGCGGTGGCGGTTACACGATGCGAAACGTTGCGCGTACTTGGGCTTTCGAGACTGGTGTCCTTGTTGGACAGGAGATGGATCGCACTTTGCCGTACAACGAATATTACGAGGTATGCGATATCAGCCTCGCTTCAAGAATTCTGCTAACCTTGCCAAGTACTATGCCCCTGATTTCGAACTGAATGTTCGATCTTCAAACATGGAAAACTCAAACAGCCGAGAGTATCTTGAGAAGATCACCGCCGCCGTCATTGACAACCTGCGACAAACTGGCCCGGTGCCCTCGGTCCAAATGCAAGATGTGCCCCGAAAGCCATTTGGAGGAATGACGGACGAGGAGGAGGCTGAGCTCGACGACCTCGACGAAGACGAGAACAAGGACGTCCGGATGACCGAGCATCGATGGGACAAACATGTTGTGAACGATGCCGAATTTGAAGCCAGTGACGATGACGAGATGGCTCGCAACCATGGCGCAACACGACGCACTGATAACAAGCGCCCGTTCACCGATTTCCGAAAAGGAGAGATGGAGGTCGACAGCAACGACGCCTCCCCTGTCCCCGGTACAACCGGCGCCGTAGTTGACGAGCCAACTGTCGAGGAGACACACGATATGAACGACGATACCATCGAGGACATTTCAGCTCAGGAGCAGCACGAAAAGGAGCAGTCCGAGAAGGAGCATTCTGAAAAGGAACAGTCTGAGAAGGACCAGTCTGAAAAGGAGTCTGAGAAGGAAGCCGAGAAGACAGACAATACTACTCAGGAGCCCGAGAAGAGCAACGTCGACGGCGATGGCGACATTGGAATGGAAGACTCTGCCCCCGCAGAAGTTACACCCACCATCAAGACGGAGGAAGTCGAGCCTGAGACAGCTCCTGAGGCAACGCCGGCCGAAACGCCGGCGCATGACGAGCTCACTCCCAAGGATGCCACTCCCGAAGCAGCTACCAAGGAATCCGCATCGGAGTCCAAGCCTGCCGTGAACCCTTCAGAGCACACTGAGGCCTCGAACGGAAAGCCCAAGGACGAGCAACCCGTGGATGCCATGGATGTCGACACCGAGAAGGACAAGCCGGAAGAGACGAAGGCGAAGAGTAAGAGCCCAGAAAAGTAACATAGCTTCTGCATCTGGTGTTCTGTTCGACATGCTGCCGGTCTTCAACACAAGTTGTTCCGGACTTGTCCTCTCATGTTCAAATTCAGAGCCCCGAGAGCGCCAACCTCTCAGACTCTGATGAACAATATGTATCTATAACGTTGGTAAGATGTGGCCTGAGGCGTTCCAGGCGTAGGATTACGGGCAGCAAGGGACGGAAGACTCCTGAGATGGGTGTGCCGTTCGGCTTCGTCCACTCGAGGGATTCTTCACACCCTGCCTGAGGGTTTTCTGTTTTAAGGTTTCAATCATAGCGTATGAAATATAATTACATTCATCTTTGAACATACATCTTTCTCGGGTTTTCTGGAAATCCTGTGGTCTTGAGAGGGAGGTCACCAGTGGTGGAGAGGTAGGTGAGTGCTGATCATGACTCACGGTGATTCGTAGGTGGCGCTCGGGAGAGAGTATAACTGCGATTGCTACCTAACCCGGACCAAACACTACTTGTGGGTTTAGAATACTACAGTAAAAGATGGCAATCATCGGCTGTTTGAATTTGAGCTTCAGGGTTGAGAAAGAGTCACAAAACGTTCCATCCTGTTTAGGCTCGCCCATGTGAGCCGGTGGCAACCCTCCACTTCCCGACGCCAGTGGCAGGGCAGCGATTAATTCTAAGCGGTACGTACTGGCCGTTGTCCCCAACCCCACGTTTTGTCTCGCTGGACCACAGCAGGGGCCCTGTAGAGCGCTACGGCCGAGGTTCAACCGGGCCAATCGGCTCCCCTGCAAGGCTGGCGCTCGTCCAGGCTAAGCAAGTACAAGCTCGACCTTTAGTTTGGCCTGCCTGCGGGGATCGAAAAATAATTATTCCCAAACTACGATTATCCCACCTTCGTCCTTCGATCAACCCATTCCTCGCCTGCCTCACGACTCCCCACGGCCTGCCACGACTCCAATCTCTCTCGTCAATGTAGCACCTACTTCCACGTTTATTCCACGCCCCCCTTGCGGCTCTCGCTGGCCCGTGACGTCCAATCTTCTCCTCCCTCTGGGGTTGTGTCCTCTGTTTGACTCACCCCTCCATC
>JABSTB010001249.1:0-53182 GCA_013756995.1 Neonectria neomacrospora | reverse complement strand
GGGCGCCTCGGAGGTGGTGGGCTCAGCGCTAGTTGTCGTGGACTCC
This sequence comes from Neonectria neomacrospora, assembly GCA_013756995.1. Taxonomy (NCBI): domain Eukaryota; kingdom Fungi; phylum Ascomycota; class Sordariomycetes; order Hypocreales; family Nectriaceae; genus Neonectria; species Neonectria neomacrospora. Next base: position 53,136 of record JABSTB010001249.1, on the reverse strand, counting down.
TCCGCCTGCGATGTGGAAATGACAGACGTAGAAAACGTCGAAAGACTTTGGGACACGGTAGGACGAGCACAGGTTGCACCGTCGCCGTCGTCTCGGGTCGTGACGTAAGTCCAGTCCCATGTGATGGTCACCGCGTAGGTCACCGCGTTCATCCTGTTCCACCTGGCATTGAAGTTTGCGAGCTTCGTTTGCTGTGCTGTACCCACTGGCTTGCCAACGGCGTTGGCCAAGTCCAGCTTGAGTCGGTCAAGCAGGAGAACACTGGCGTCAGTGGCAACTTGGTTGATGGACTGAGGTGCGCTGCCACTAAATCTGTCCATCATAAAGGTCTGGTATCGGTCTGCAAAGGACCATACGCCGTTCTTTACCGCCTGGTCAGATTTGCAATTTATCGCGCTGGTATCAATATTCTTGCTGTAGGAGAGGATTGTTAGCTTTGAGTCTCAGATCATTAAGATGTCGCACTTCACTTACAGCCTCGAGTAAATGCGCTGATTTTGACGCTTCATCATTTCGATAGCGTCAGTGTCTTGCATCATCTCGATACCAATAGCAATTCGCTCGAGCCACTGAAGCTTGTATTCAATCCATTGCTCTGCATTGGCCCACGTGGTAGTTGTCTCGACATCCCTGTTTGCAATGCGACCCGCAGTACCGTCTGTGACCATCGAGGGCGTGGCGACAAGGCCCTGAGGCGAAAGGTTAGCTCAATCTTCAATCGTAGGGTGCTGTAGGCGGCGGCTTACCTTTGATTGGCCATTGATGTAGTCATCCATGCCGATGAAGTCCTCGAGATACTTTGAGTTTGAGGGATAAGACCTGAAGACATCTGCAAGTTGATTTGGGCCGTTCACGGTCGCCGCATCATCGGTGTAGTAAGAAAGATCCTTACAGTTGATCTTGGCTTGGGATCCAGTCGTGACACCTTGGACAGTCGGCTGGCTGTCGTCGAGGATCTCGTTGAAGAAGTCCTTGATCCAGCTCTTCTCATAAGCGTGGTCGATGGTTGCAACCTCGAGTTGGGGCCGTTCACCACTAGCAGGCATGGCATGATAGTTTGCCGCAGGCACTTGTTGGATGGAAGGAATGCATTGCGCGTCTCGCGTCATGATGAACCAGCGCTTGATATTGGACAGGGGTAGTCCCAGTGGTTCACCATCTAGCACTGATTCTCCACCGGGGTAGGCGGGGAAAGCGACGTTCTTCGTTAATGCACATATTCCGCCTGTACCCAGTGATGCCAACTTCGCAGATTTGCCTCTCTTTCTGAGGCTTCCGGGGTCGCTGTCATCCGTGTCATCGGGGTCGGTAGGATTGTCAGAATCGTCGGGGTTCACCACGAGATCCTGCTCCGCTGCGCAGTTCACACAAGCACCATCCCCAGTTGCACTGCAAGCCTCCGCCGACGTGGTAGAAGTAATACCAGTCACACTGCACCCGGTTTGTGTTCTAGTGCACGTCGTGGTGCACTCAGGGGTAAGTGTTGCATCAACTGATCCTGTGTAGGTGGTACAGGCCACAAGACAGTCACTCGCCGTGACCTCTTCAGTACACGTGCTAGACTCCGTCTCTGAAGTCTTCGTTTCGTCATCCTTGGTAGAGCTGTTATCTGGGTCATCATCTCCGTCCTCGGTGTCTGGGGGGCTGTCACAGCCTGGCGGGATACAAGGGAAGGAGAACTTGGGGAACCCTGGGAAGTTGAATAGAGTGTTGATAAACTTAGGGAAGCCGAAGAGAATGATGCCCGATCCACCTCCACCGCAACCTGGGCAGCCGACGAGGACTGGAACGACGGTAGGATCGCTAGACCCTTCAGAAGTAGTTGTGATCCATGTGTTGGTCGTCCATTCGGGGTGATTAGAAACCGTCGTAGGAGCCCAGCCAACCGGGGGTACTGTCAAGGTGGAAGTGATATATGGTCCCGTCTTAGTGGTGGTAGCCGGGGCGGTCGTGGTGGCAGTATCACCTGTTGTGGTCTGAGAGGGTATAGAGTTTGTAGTAGTCGAGTCAGAGTTGGCCGTCGTGTCAGTGCCAGTAGTGGTTTCAGCGGCTGTTGTAACAGTTGCCGTGGTATCAGTAGCAGTTGTGTCCACGCCCGTCGTTTCAGTGCCAGTAGTTTCAGTACCAGTTCCAAGGGTCTCTGTGCCAGTGGTCTCTGTGCCAGTGGTCTCGGTGCCAGTGGTCTCGGTGCCAGTAGCAGTGGTTTCAGTACCGGTAGCAGCAGTACCAGTAGTGGTCTCTGTGCCAGTGCCAGTCTCGGTACCAGTTTCAGTGCCAGTGCCGGTGGTCTCAGTACCAGTACCAGTTTTAGTACCAGTACCAGTACCAGTTTCAGTGCCAGTGCCGGTGCCGGTGATCTCAGTAACAGTACCAGTCTCAGTACCAGTGCCGGTGGTCTCGGTGCCAGGACCAGTAGCAGTGCCAGTGCCGGTGCCGGTAGTCTCAGTACCAGTACCAGTCTCAGTACCAGTGCCGGTGGTCTCGGTGTCAGGACCAGTAGCAGTGCCAGTAGCAATCTGAGTACCAGTAGTCTCGGTGCCAGTAGCAGTAGTCTCTGTGCTGGTGCCAGTCTCCGTACCAGTGGCATTTGTTTCAGTGCCAGTGCCGGTGGTCTCGGTACCAGGACCAGTAGCAGTGCCGGTAGCAGTGGTTTCAGTACCGGTTCCGGGGGCCCCAGTACCAGTGCCAGTCTCGGTGCCAGTGTTGGTGCCAGTCTGAGTACCAGTCTCGGTGCCAGTCTCTGTGCCGGTGCCAGTCTGAGTACCAGTGCCAGTCTCAGTATCAGTACCAGTCTCAGTACCAGTCTCCGTACCGGTGCCAGTCTGAGTACCAGTGCCAGTTTCAGTGCCAGTGCCGGTGGTCTCAGTACCAGTACCAGTACCAGTTTCAGTACCAGTACCAGTACCAGTCTCAGTACCAGTGCCGGTGGTCTCGGTACCAGGACCAGTAGCAGTACCAGTGCCAGTCTCAGTACCAGTGCCGGTGCCAGTCTGAGTACCAGTCTCGGTGCCAGTCTGAGTACCAGTGCCAGTCTGAGTACCAGTGCCGGTGGCCTCAGTACCAGTGCCGGTGGCCTCAGTACCAGTGCCGGTGACCTCAGTACCAGTGCCAGTCTCTGTGCCGGTGCCAGTCTCCGTACCAGTACCAGTCTCAGTACCAGTCTCCGTACCGGTAGCAGTGGTCTCAGTACCGATTGTCTCGGTTCCGGTGTTTGGGAGTCCAGTTGAACCTGACTGTGAACCAGTCGAAAGCGTCTGAGTACCCGGCGTAACTGCAGACGAGGGTCCAGATGCTGTCGAGTCCGACTGAGAACTGGGGGTATTTCCAGGAAGCCATGTGGTCTGTGTTGAGGATCCCGAGGCACTTCCAGGTCCAGTTGCCGAGGGCGTTGAGCCCGACTGAGAACTGGGGGTGTTTCCTGGGAGCCATGTGGTCTGGGTTGAGGAGCCCGAGGCACTTCCAGATCCAGATGCTGAGGGCGTCGAGTCCGACTGAGAACTGGGGGTGTTCCCGGGAAGCCAGGTGGTGGTGCCGGAGTAGGACCCCGAGGCTGTAGTGCCATCGGAGCCGGATTCAGAGGCCGAAGACTCTGACTGAGAGCTCGGGGTATTTCCTGGGAGCCATGTGGTTGAGTATGACTGAGAGCCAGGGGTGCTTCCAGGAAGCCAGGTGGTGTTCGACGCCGAGTAGGTTGAGTATGACTGAGAACCAACAGTGGTTCCAGGAAGCCAAGTGGTATCAGATGAAGAAACACCGGACTGGGAGTCGGACACAGTCGAGGACACGCCGGGTGGGTTGTATCCCGTGTTGCCGGCAGCGGTCGAACTGGTCGTGGCAGAGTCTAGCCCGGAGGTGTCATACTGGCTAGAGGACCCAGACAAGTCAGAGCTAGGGCCGTCGGGACGGCACTTGCTACCTAGGGCAGCTGTTCCCCAGAGGGAAAGCAAAAGGAAGTGTTTCATAGCGAGCGTGTAAAGTAAAAGAGTGACTGGGTGGGGAAAAACAAGAAACAAGACCGCAGAGAAGTTCTCCGTGGAAAGAAAAGAAGAAACACTTCTAATTCACTTAGCCAACAGAGTCAACATGATGGAGCCATAGCAGTAGTATTTAAATATATATACCAGCACAAACAGCAGATGGGTATACCTGGTAGCAATGGGCGCATCTTTCAACTCAAGTGATCCTAGTACATGGTGATAACGCTGCATGTGCACTTTGGTCGAGCGTAAGGATGTCTGCATGTAATTACAATAGTACCCATGTAAGCACGGGAACTTTCAGCCAAGATAGGAATCAGTCCGCGACGCGTCCATGCGCTAGTAGTCTCGATTCGGCCCCAAAGCTGGTTATCATCCACATCACCACCAAGAGCGATTTACGCCGTGCACAATCCAGCCTGTTTTTCCCAGTGCAACCTCCAGCCTCACTTTTCTCCATATAAATAGACTAAGGCAGTTGGGCTGTGGGAAAGGGCCGCGAAAATGCCGTATGCACATTGGCTTCCTTCCAGGGGCGAAGGCGGTTTCACAGGTCTTTGGAGTTGCCGATAAGCCGTGCAGTGCTCCAACGCTGCGGCTGAGTCGCGATGGGTCGGGTTCGAGAGTGGTGTATTAATTTAGCCATCCTCCTTTGCTTTCGAATTATATCGTCTGGCCAAGCCCGTCTGCACAAGAAGGGATAACATATTGTTTCTGTGGGGGCGGGAAGCTAGGCGGCAATTTGTTTCAGGAACCACATGTGCAGCCTATCAGCCCCCGTGGGGATGGGTGAGATATCCACCACAAAAGGACATGATATACTTTAGGGTGAGATTACGATTGTCACTATGTTCGCCAAAACTGATGATTGGGCAAGGCTTTCTTCTGAGGTGGAGTTTCGTACTACGTAGCTGTTGGTAGGTGACCACCTTGCCACCTATGATGAGAGACATGACCTTACCAAGTGTAGGGTGCCTTACTTTAGTCAAGCAGTCATTAATAGTAACATCTACATCGAGCAAAGGCTAAGTTGCTCTGCTCTCTCCCTATTCGAGGAAACTTACCTTCGACGGAAACTCCGGGTTCTTGTGCGAATAACGCTACATAATCATCCAGGCCTTACGGAGGTTTTCTCTCTGAGTGGGCCGATCTATCCAGACTATCCTAGCTAGGGCTGTGCCAGTCCCGAAGCCTCCATCTCTCCCGGACGTCCCGCGATGGGTCCCGGCCCGACGCTGCTGCACGTTGAGATTGCCCAGGACACTGGAGGGGAATGAAAAATGTCCACTCCCAAGGCCTAGTGAAACTGTGAAACGGGAGATCCACAAGGCACAAGCTGCATGAAAGACCGAAGGATGCCAAACCTTGCTCAGCCCTGGCAGCTGAATCGGTTTTTGCCATTCCTGGATGCGGGGAGCGGAACGTGTGGCTGAGTTCGGGTTAGGAGCGCCGAGGCATTTCTGCATGGTGCATATACGAGCATTTGGCGTGAATCCTCCGGCATTGTTTCTCGCCGTAAGCTACTGTACAACAAAGTTCGCTGACATGAGCCTCCTGCCGTGAAAAGCTAGCACGCGGTACCTCGTTATATTCGCAGGCAGGACGTGCAAAGCCGAGGCAACAGTGTACGCCATCGACATGATTGTGTGCTCCAGACTCTGTTGTACGTACGAAAACTCGCCCATCATCACTAATCGTCAGCTTCCCAAATGACAGTCAACTACGAAACTTCAACAGCAGCCATCTCAGCCATCTCATCTCTCACCTTTTTATTCTCCACTTTTTGTTTTTCTAATTCATGCATGCACGCTGACATGGTATGGTCCAGCCACAACATCACATTATCCTTGAAGGCCCACCATGCTCCTCCCAATCTCAGCCTTATCGCAATTCTCACATGTTGACATCATCGGAGACTCGGGATTCCGCCATCTAAATCATCCCTGAATTCGTCCTACACAAGCTACATCACTCACCGCCAACACTCTCGATATCCGCCCCCCGTTTCTCTTCCTGCAAGTCTTGTTCCCGTCTTGCATCCTTGTTCCATCCCTTCATCCTCAGTCACTGGTCACTACCAGCAAGCAAATATGGCAGCCTCTGGCGACTACCCCATCTGCACAATATGCGCCATCAGACTCTATGAATCCTGCGACAAGGATATTCTCGAGGGGGAAGGCCCATCCAGGTGGTACCCAGATATGTGGAAGACCTCGGCTATTCTTCTCTCTGGCCCTCGCTGGCCGTCGTACGCAAAAGAACCCGGGACGACAGTGCCGGATGAGGCTGTCACTCGTCAAGTTGGCACTCCGTCATGGTACCCCGGGCAAGTGCGAATCATCCCTGGCGGTAGATCTGTCTTCACCCAATTTGAGTACGTTTCCGACAATGGCACTGATAATTACTGGTACTTTGGCATACACTCAGCATGTGAGGACATCGCCAATCGATTCATGCATACATTCCGGGAAGCCCGGATCCGATCAATTGGCGATCTTTGGATGACACTTGATCAACGGTGCACGAAGGCCTACTCTGATCTACACCTCTCTACTCCATTTCTTCCCAGTATCCCAGAAAATCAGCCTGGAGAGCCGTTGAAACTAGGGCGGAGTCGCTACTATCTTCCCCGCGACTCTATACCAGGAGATGACGCAGAATATGACGATCTTTATGAATGGGTGGGTAGAAATATTTCCCATTCCTCATAGCCATTCACATGCTAACTGTAATATAGTGGGAAGATGATCCGCTGTTCATTCCAGATTTGACTGGTTGCGTTGTTTCTAACCTAGATCAATGCAAACCGTCCGATACTACCTATTTCCAAGCCAGAGATAAATTCGAAAGCTTACCCCAAGAAGTGAAGGACAAAATCTTGGCAGATCTTCTCAGCCAGCCAATTGCCTTAGACTGCAACTATTTGATCCCCCAATCCCACTGGAAGAAGGCCTTCCTCCAGATCCCGTTTCTATGGGACCTTGACAAAAGGGTTATAGACGACAAGATTGGGGGAGCAGAGTTGGAGGCAGGAACGGAGTGGAACTGGGAAAAGATTACCCGGCAACTTATGACTCCAGTTACGGTGGTTGATGAAAAACGTAGGTGGAAACCTATACCCTGGAACTATGACCAGGTAGGGTTGACTGTCCCACACGGTCTTAACAGCCGCCGGCGAATTTGGCAGATTCTAGAGGACATGTACCCTAGTGACTTAGGCATGCGCCATTAACTAGATGACTCTTCGACTTCTTCTCATGTCGAGGTTGGGGGCCAAATCAGAGGTTTCTAGCAATAGAAGTGTCGATGAGTAATAGGAATTAATCCACAGTCCGTAGCTGGCTGAGCCTCCCTGCATGATGATTAGACCAAAAAATGCCAGGTGTGCTCCTGCAAGAATGCACGCAACAACCTCCTCTAGTGTTGGCCTAGCTAGACCTATGTGGTCGTCTTCGATCCTTAGCAATCTGCTTCCTTGTGATCTGTGGCAGCTGAAATCCACTCAATGAATACTAGATACTAGCTACCAACTCCATGGGACAATTCAAGACCGACACTAGCTACCTGCTCAAATATATCCCTGGTAAGCTGGCCAAGGGTGCAAAGAAAACGATAAGCGTTTGAAATCGTGTTGACCATCGTCCTTGGTCAACCATGTACAGCCGAGCACCGACAAAGGCTCACTATTGACGTAGTTCGGTCTTTGTGAGACCAGGAAGCTTTTGAAACAAGAAGCGAGCTTGCTAATGGCTAATTCCAATGAAACGGGCTTTTCATAGCATGAGTTAATATTCTGTGCTCTGCCTGCGGTGACAAATAGGCAGTCGCCCACAAGCACGTTAGGACAGACTCAATTTCTCCTCCTCAGCTTTCGTTTCATTTCCCTTGCTTTTTACTGTCTGTGGAGAATGCCGACTCCTAGGTGGGCAGATTCCGGTCAGGTCGGACGCCAGCCACTATTTTTTAAAAGGTTGAACATTCGTCATTGCGCTCGTAACTCTCATCTAAGCTGAAAGGTTGCCGCTCCTGGGGAAACACCCAGTGCAACTCCACGTAGACTTTATTTGTTCGCGTCTTGAATGACTATGCCTCTCACACGATGTTTCTTTTGTTTGCATTGTTCTGACCTCATTCAATTTCCATCTGATGGTGAAGGAGATCACGGCGGACTGGGGAGCGTCCCAATCTAAACGCCGGTGGTATGTAGCTTCCCAGTGATCCTCCTAAGCTTGAAACCCCCATTCTAGGATGTCAAAGACTCAACAACATCTCGATCATCCAAAGAAAGCCCGGCAAGAACCACTTCCGCTGAGGAATATGTGGCCTCAAAGCAAAGTCTATTCAGTGATCGTCTCCTATTCGTGAAAGGGTTTCTAACGCGAGACTAATTCCGTTTTGTTCACGGGCGGTTTCTTGTCGTGCGAATATTCGCCCTTACGAACTTCACGCTACCATCAAGTTATTACAATCATAGCATCAATTCATCGCCGCAATACACAGCCCAAAGCCCAGTGGTTCACTTGGATCAATGGTGCCTTGTGGTTTGATTGACTACGAGCACTTGGTAGGTTCGGCTTTTATACATGATCTTGGCGTGCGGAGTCATTGACGTCCCTGACATGCAGGTCTGCCTGGGATGACTGGGTGATGAAGTCCATTTCCAGTACTACTCACCTAACGTGACTGTCTCGTTCGAGATTAAAAACTAAATAAACCACTTCGTCGCTTACCTAGTGGGTAGACAAGCAGAGCGCTAATAAACAACCCAACAGCTATGCCAATAGCGATCTGAATCATCGATGCCGCGACATCGAAAACCACAGTGTTTAGTGACGCGGTCTCGCCGGTCGTAATCGTCGAGTTATCCGAGGAAGACGAGTTTGTGAGCATGTCGGCTGTTTTTAGCCCAGTGAGCAAGCCGCCAGTTGAGGCCAAGCCACCCGGCACTTGGGTAAAGATGGCTGGAATTAATGTTGCCGCCGCGACGCCGTGCCGGATTCGAGAATACAGATTGGCGAGCACACCAACGGCTAAAGCGCCGAATGTGTTGGAGATCTGCGGGCTAGCCGCAAACTTGATGCTGCTGAAATAGTTGACAATGTACCCAGCGGAGGCGATTATGACCATGACAGGCATTTGGCGCCATTGGGCTTGATAGAGGATGCTGATGCAAATAACGAACAACGGCACAAAGATGAATCCCCAAAAACTTGGGAGTGGGTTTTCACACGTAGTCGCCGATGTTGCTCCGCTGTCGAAAAGCCCATAGAGAGCTGCGCCAACAGTAATGCCGAAACCCAGCAGGAGGGAGTAGATGATGGCGTAGACGATGCGAATTGAGCCGGGGATGATAGCTCGAGATTGCAGCTCAAGGGCAGAGCACACTGTTGATCCCATCCCGAATTAGTTCTTGCTGTTGATTGGGCACAATTAGAGAGGAGTCGAGTAACTTACGAACCAAGTAGCCAGGCAGGAGCATGACAATGCCGCCCTGAGCGAGGGCCGAAAAGCAAAACAGAGATCCGCCCCTTATACTCCCAAATGCTCGTGCCAGGAAACTCACCAACACCGTGGCGGTTACCTCCAAAACGTTGTTGTAAAGATTCGATTTCGGAGCTACAATAAGCTGCAACACTCCGACGAGACAACCGAGAAAGAAGCAGAGCGGGAGGTCGATTAGGCGAGCCTTGAAAGAGAATGGGGCGGCGGTAGCGCTCGTCAAGCCGAAGATGAGGACTCTGAACCAAGCATGGAACTTGTCGCGAGAGCTTATTATTGCGTCCAGCTTTCGGGTGCCTTCCTCGACGCCTATAACGTCGTGCATGACCTCCTTGTAGACGAGGTGCAAGTCCTTCAACTTTCCGAGATCGATGCCCTGGCTGGTGCGAACAATCTTGACTTCAGTGGTATGCGTTGATCTGTCGTCAAATGAGACTATCATGCATCCCGGCAGATAGAGGAACTGTCCGTCGATCTCAAGAACCCTAGCCGTCATTTGGAGATACTCCTCGAGCCGGTGGGTGGGAGCTCCAAACAACATCAATCCGCGGCAAAGTCTGATGATATACTCCTGTCGAGACAGGGTCTCGGCGATGTGCACGGTAATGCGGACCTCTTCCTGCTGCAAGAACGCGCTGAGACGCGAGCCACTGCCTGTTCGTCTGTGCGTATGTTTCTTCTTCCCGTTGGCCGGTTGGTCGTCGTTGCCCATGTTGGGATTCGCAAGTCGGGCTGAAGCTCCTACAAGAGTCGCCAGCGTGTCTTGCGATCGGTTTTGGTTGTACCATTTCTTGCGTGACGGAGTAGCGGCGCCTGATTCAGTCCCCGGAGTGCTTTGTCCGCCAGTGAAGGAGGACGAGGCGATGGAGTCCCTGTTGCGCTGGTGGCCAAGTTCCGGAGGTTTGTAGAGTGTCAGTAGCTGAGAAAGCACTCCACCGCGGTAATGCTCCGGCGGTGGTACACTGTAGAGCCCGCCGTAGATGCCATCGTTCACCTCGGTCGGGACAACGTGTCCATCGCCGGACGCTTGGCGACCTGGCGATTGGTTCTGCACGCCCCTCCCGAAACGCCGAGCATGTGCTTGCACCAGGTGTTGCGCTTCTTGCTGTAAGGAATGCTGCTGGTCGTCCTGATGCTGGCCGTCCTGGTGCTGGCCGTCCTGGTGCTGGCCGTCCTGGTGTTGGCCGTCTTGATGCTGGCTCTGCTGCAGCTCTTCACGAGCATGGGCAAGATATCCCAAGTCCCGAAGCGGAATGAGCTCTCCCTCACTGTTCACTGTCTCAGCCTCCGAGTCGAGGGAATGTCTTGAGTCTGTCCGAGGTGACTCGCCCCAGACCTTGGCGGCAACCTGCCTGGCGCGTTCTTGCGCGGCAGCAGCCGAGCTCGCCTTCTCAGATCGAGGGTCCAAGGCATGATTGACATCCGGGACAGTGGGTATAGAGCTTGAGGAGTTACCACGCAGCACCGATGGTCTCGGCTTTGGTATCGGAACATGGCCGTGTTCAAACGTAGGGCCAAGCACATTAGAGGGTGGTGGTGGTGCTGGGGGTCCAGTCACAGCCGCAGTGCTGTTAAATCGGACGCGACCTTTCTCTTTCTTCATTGCGGCGCTTGAGTCGCCATTTTTCGCACTCGGCGATCCTTCCTGGGAGGTGATGCCATGTCCTTCGCTTGCTTTGAATCCGGGTCCAGGGTCAGGGTCGTCTGGAGAGGCCGAAGAACTTGAAGATGCTTCCATCGAATCTGAGGGTGGAGTTTGCTAACGAGCGACTTGAACGAAAGACGATGAGACGGTGCAGAAGCTGAACCTCGTGAGTACTTCCAATGATCTCTATAAAGGCGCCTTTGACCAAAAAACAACAACGTTGAAGGAATGTGAGTGTCACCCTAGTAGTCGCGACACGTGGTATGGAAGAAAATTCTATGTCGGAAGTGGCAATGCATAGTTATAAAAAGACGGAATCGTGACTGGATCTCCGGGCCGGCCGGCAATGCGACATGACGAACGCGCAACTCTCCACTTGAGCTCCGCAACCCCAGACCAATTCCTCGTCTCGCTTTACCCAACGGAACCAGAGCATCCACATTGACGTCATAATGTTTTAATAGCCGAGTTTATATTATGTAAAAGTGGCGAGGATTACACACCGACTTGCGACGATCGGATTCTACCTTATTACTACGTGGTAGGAAGTGTCGTGAGTGGTATGTTGGTATATGCCAAAAGGGATGTCGTAGCGAATAGCGCAGGTCTTTGGTAAGAAAAGAATGTCACCTCTAGATAGCTGGGTTGTCCTGATAGCCGAGGAACTTAGGGTTGTTGAGCCAAGCAGCCATCTCATTGGCGGAAGCAACCCCGTAAAAGGCACAGGCCTCTTGGGCAGTCAAGGCGCTCGCTGTGCCAGACTTCACTTCCAATCCCTATTATTAATGTCACTGTCGCGGAGGAGTATATAGTCTTGAAATAGTTATATAGTCTGTTTTGCTGCACTCCTTCTACTCCATTCACTTTTTTCTGCACTGACTGTTAAGTGGCTTCACCCTACTCGCAACGCTGCCAATTCTCAAAATCGCCTCAAAATCTCTTCTCGATCAAAAAGCGATGGTGGGCTACGGCCAGGTACTGCAAATCATTATCCCGAGCCCTTTATACACGTGTAAGTCTTGTTCGACACGAAAGGAGTCTTTCTTGGGGTCTTCAGCTGCCCTGGCGTGGCTGTCCTGGCTTGGCTGTCCTGGCTTAGCTGAGGTTTGACGCTACCCAAACATTGCATCCGCGTGCATCCGTTCGGTTCGGTGAGATCACCTCGCAAGTCCATGACCAAACTGAGCTATGGTGTATTTATCCACTGACAAATAACTAGACTATGAAACTATTCAAACTCTACAGAAAATAGATGACCCATCGTGTAATTTCTGCCTGCACATTCAAACCCAGACAAGATCATGGCCTCCTAAAGAAAAATTGGAAACGAGCACTTCGTTACAAAACAGATACCCTATTTCGAGCCAGTCTTCAAGTACCTGGAAGGGTTCATCTCGAGGTGAACAGCATCGCTCTCCTCCCACGGGTGATCAGTCTCGGAAGACCGGATCAACTCTGCGTGCCTAATACTCCTTGGCTTGATGCTGTAGGGGAAACTTGCCGGGTGGGCAATCAATCCCGGTGTCGGCTCTAATTTCACATCAATTTCCTGGCCCTTTTCATCGACCGCTTTCTTCATATCGAACACAGCCAATAGTCGCACAATGGTGATAAAGAGGTTGTTGTCCGCTAAATGACGGCCAGGGCAAATCCTGCGACCGTATCCAAATGCGTGATTCGCTGGGTCAGGTTCGTTGCGTGGTTCCAAGAATCTTTCAGGGTCAAAAGTCTCTGGGTTTGTGTAAGTCTCCGGATCGTGTAAAAACCACCAGATTGACGGAAGAAGGTATGCGCCTTTGGGAATCCGATACCCAGAGTAGGTTACTTCTTCCTCGGCCATATGAGTCGTGCCTATTGGCGCAACAGGAAGCCAGCGGAGCGATTCCTTAACCAGAGCGTTGACGTAGGGTAACTCTTCCCTGTCTTCGAATCCGGGTAATCTATCAACACCCACGATGTTGTCGATTTCCTTTTGGGCGGCTCGTTGGACTTCTGGGAAGAGCAACATCGCTAGCACAAAACTGCTCAGGGTTGAAACCGTAGTATCGGCGCCTCCTCCGTACAAGATTGCAGCGGTGTTTTTCACGGCCTCCTCTTCATTCTTCGTCAGTGTCCCGCTTTCATCGCCCTCTTTGCTGTAATTTTCAACGAGAGAGGCGACATATGATGGTTTGGAGGCTCCCTTCGACATTTGCCGTAGGACAAATGCATAAGGAATCTCTGTTACCAAACGATTGACCTCTTTCCACTGTCGGGCGGTTTTTTGGAAAGACGTGCCTGGAAGACCAGCCGGGAGATAATTGAGAGACTTGATCATATCTACCGGCCATGCCAAAGGGACAAGGGCTCGAGAAAGGTTATCCATCATGCGCTCAATCAAGCTGACCAACGGGTCAACCTTATGAGGCTCAATGGAATAGCCATAGGTGATTCTCAGGATGATTGCGCTCGCCTCACTAACATACATGGATTAGTAAATCTGTGTTCAAATGAGGGAACTTGCCAAAGTCGTCGTTCTGTCTCTCTCCACATCCACATTAGTCGTGATAGATGGGTCAGACTTACGTCTTGATATGTCTGATCAAGTTGTTGGGGTCCTCTAGGATCCGCAGGAGAAACCGTCGCGACTCCAGATCTTGAATTGCAAAGAAATTCTCTGTGATTTTCTTCGTACCCATCTGCTGGTGCATCAACTTGCGATGCAGACGATGGGTAGAGTCATGTCTCAGGTTAGACGTGAACTCCCCGAATCCGCACAATTGGTCCGCAAAGTACGAATTCGGCCGCCCAGAGGTTTTTGTCGACTTCTTTGCCAGAATTTCGCGTGCCGCCTCATCGGAATGGATTATGATCAGTGTTGTTCCAAGTACCGTTATAGAGCTGACGGGGCCATAAAGTTCCTTAAACTTGATCCAGTGCTGATACTCTGGTATCCCCTGTGGAGGGAGATCCAGAATATTGCCGACAACAGGGAGGGGTTTGGGGCCAGGAGGTAGACCACGGCTGACCTTCATCCAAGAGCGAAGGTAATACAGGAGAATGATTGTCAGGACAACAAACGCAACATGTTGCAAGTCGAAGAGCATAATGGCAAACCAAAAGAAAGGTCAAGCGTAGTGTGTTCTCTGGTATGTAAATTTGTACGGAAATAGTGCATCGAGCGTCTGGAAGTGTTGGGTGTATGTATCTCGGGATGTAATGAAGAAATCCTATGGGGGTTCGAGAAACATTATATCGGCAAACTAAACAAGAGAGAGGCTCCAGGATAACTTCAAGGCGCCGCAACTGTTACCCCGCTTCAGAAATCCGGTACCTCTGTCGTTGCCGCCCGGTTTTGCGTGGCGTTCCTGCATGTCGTATAAACCTGGAAGTTTGCACATCAGTAAATGTGATAATTTAGCCACATGCAGTAACTCCCCGGTTCTTAAGACGTAATTCGTAAAGCGAGGGATGGATGATAAGCCCAGGTGGATATCAAAATACATAAGGGTCATCATCGTGAGCTCTAGATACCGCTTATCCCGTACTTCGCAGTATGCAGGGCAAACAGGGTTCGAAATCCCTCATAAAAGGTTGGCCGAGGCACACCATGTACACGGAGTTATTCCGCTGGCTGCTGTAGCAATGAGAAGGGAGGGATTGGCTGAGTGGCGGGCTTGAGCTTATTCGGCGACGCAGCGTGGGTTATTACATGCGGTTCACCAATGAGAGCAGTATGAATTCAAAGCGGGATGATAGATCGACAAGGCAAGGCTTGATATTGGGTCTTCATACGTAAGGGGCTGGTTTTATGGTATGATACGGCACGCATGATCCAAGCAGTGCAGTTGTTGTTTGTCATCCTCGGCCAGTAAACGCCCACGAGCTGGAGAATAATTGCGAAGTGAGTGTGATGGAATCATCACCATAAATGCTAGATAGGGATACGGGGAGAAGCGATCTACACTCGCTGGCTTTCGGTCAAGATCACTCGGCTGCGTGTGGGGGGCGGAAACGAACTACTGAGCGGCAGTTGATATCGTCCTCGGCTACTCCCGTGCGCATCGTAATCATCACATGCATAGGCCATCATGATGTGACAGTGAGATGTGACAGTGATCGATGAGACATGGTGCCCGGCCCACCGATGTGGAGATGATGCGGATCAGGGCCCCCCCCCGGTCGGGGACCACGGACAGGTAAACACAAGAGACAGTCTCGGAATGAATCGTGAAGTTGGCGTGCCAAGGAGTTAGTGAGCGGAGTCACCGAGCGGGCGGTGAGTGAGCTGATATATCACATATAGCTATGGCTACATACGATAAATTTGTGCCGATTGATGCCGCGGCAAATGAGTTGATGCTTCTGTCACCTCATGTTGTTGGAGCTCTGTACGAGGTATGAAGTACATGCATGAATGGCTTGCTTGATTGCGCTCTTTTATCCACTTAGCACAGAGACAACACCGGAAGAGACAACAACGGGAAGTGGGGACCATATCCTTGTGCGCCTGGCTAAATATGCTCGACTTCAAATGAAAGTGTGAGTGGTCCTGCGGCATATCAACAAAAGATCCCAATTCAGGGGACCAATGAAATCTGAATTCAGTGAAATTCTCCAATGCGGGGAACCTCGACGATGAGTTGTCTGTCTTAGGAGGCGTGATATGCGTGTATTTGTCTGTATGTCTCTAGCAGGAGGGGGCGCCACATCAAGTGTCCCTTTCGGTAAGTGGGTTGGAGCGGGACATCGGCCGATGAAACCCCCGTGTATGAATCCTTCACCTGGTAATCGTACACGGACTGCAAATAATGATACGAGCGTAGGGAGAGCTTGAATGGCATGACTCAGCAGGGGAGATGTCTCTTAGATATCTATGTGGTTCCATGGTTGTCTACTTCAAAAGACGTTCGGAAGCAGGCGGCTAGTCAAAAAAGGTTCGCTTTTGTTTTGAGGAGAGTGAGGAACCACTAAGACGTTTGAGCGTCGAAATCGTCCGAAACAGTGTTACAATTGCCAACAAATTATAGATTACAAGGCCTATTCATGGGATAGACCGCAAGTAAGCGGACGGTGTGCCAAAGAAGGCCATCACCCTAGGGGATGCATGTAGACGATCCCGAAATACGTCCTATGTGGGGGTCCACGCGAATCGTTCGACAGAAACTACCGGAAGCCTTGCCCATCCCCAGTGAGTAGAATGGGAATACACCTTTTAATGCCTGGCCGTTTCCTCCGCTAGCTCTAAGACTCTACTCCCGATATTTATCGTTTTATCGACTTATCTTGACTATACAAAAAAAAACGCAACCTACTATACACGCTCATGGTCGTAGCCGAGGCTCTCGCCCATATTCCGAGTCTAACAGTTTGCAATCCTCTTCTTCTGTCTGCCCCTTTCCCCATTTCTGCTTCCTAAGTTTTCACACAGCTAGAGCCAGTACAAAGCACCTAGAGCAATCAGGATGAAATTGAACCCGGCACTGATCTGTGCCCCACTGCTTTTGCTGCTGTCGCTGCCGCTGTCGCAATCCTGACTGAAAGATGTTGCTTCGCAGTTCGCTGCATCAGCTGATGAGGCGGTACTAGAGCTGGAGCTAGAACTGGAGTTGGAGCTGGAATCGTCGCTGTGATCATTGCCTGACGAACTGCCTCCAGGGACGGTGTCAGACTTTGAGGATGACTTCTCTCCTTTGTCAGGGTTAAGACCCGTGGCCTGGAAAGAGGCGAGAATCGTGTCTTCGCTACCATCAACGACAGTATCATTGGTGGCTCGGGTGCTGTTATATGTGTAGCTCGTGCCAGAGTTCGTCCCCGGGGCGCTGGTCGTATTGTAGCACTCGATCACAACTTCACTAAAGGTAGCGAAGTCGTATCCGTAATTCTTGATATCGTCGCTTTCCCAGTCTATCTCGCCGCCAGCCCATGCGATAGTGCCCTCGGAATTTGTAGAGAGGCCACCTGGCCAAAGGGACAGTTGAACACGAGCAGGCGTCTGCGGGAAATCGAAATTTTGAGTAGTCTCATTCCAAGTGTCGTTCTTGTTCAAGGTACGCCCAAGAGTGTCGTCAATATACCACTCGACCTTATCTGGAGTCCAGCGAATTTCGTAATCATGGAAGTTACTATAGCTGTCGCTCATGGTGAGATTTTCGCCATGTGTTGGATCTGGCAGTTGTTGTCAGCATGGATCGGTTGACGGCAGCTCATAACGTATGATGGTCAGCCCTGCGAGCTCATGGATGGAGAGCTTACAAGTAGTTATGCCTTGGAAGAAATAATTTGTCTGGGCTGTCTCGAGGTCCACGCCGATAAACTCGAAATCGATCTCATCCTTGACATCAGAAAAGAGAATAAAGGCAGTGACAACGCCAGAACCACGGCTGCTCTTTAGACGAGCCTTGACATTTCCGTACCACATGTATACAGTAGAGGATAAGACAGTCCCAGAGGTGTCTTTCGCCATCGTCAAGAGAGTATTGCCTTTGTAGAGAACAGGAGTCCCTGAGGACATCCAATCCGCCTCAGTAGAATTGCCAAGATAGTCACTAATATCGGAAACACGGTCCAGTGAGTCCATTTTGAGAGTGCGGTCCTTGCAAACAGGGCCAGGCATGCATGAGTCAAGGGAGTATGACATGGTCGGGTCACAACCCCCAAGGCAGTATGCCCCAACACCGCACTCGCCATAAGCTACGCATAGTATGTGAGTACAGGTCTAAACCTAACGAGGATACATGGACATACTAGAGCAACATGGTGAACTTTTTGGGCACTTGCTACTGGCAGAACAAGTGACAGTCGATAGAACTGAGCCAGTACCGAGCAAAACACCCAATGCTAGAGAGCGAAGCATTGCGAACAAAATTAATATATGCGAGGGACGTAAGGGTCAAGTGCTGCAGTCTCAATGCCTAAACCAGAGTTGAACGAGCGTATTAAAAATCGGGTGATACTTGCAGACTCGGCCGTCGGGGTCGACGCAAGTGCGCTGGAAGGAGGGGGCCAGTTTTGTGGAAAGGAGAGTCCAGCAAAACACGAAAAGAATTCATCGGCCGGCTGGTCGGAGGATTTAGATGGAATCAAATAGGAGAAAGCAAGGAGCGACGCACAGTCAATCCACCAGAGACGGGAATCCGTGGGTCCATCGCTTATCCGGATTCCGGCACAGTGGATAGGCGACAGATGAGGAGGAGAACAATACCAAAAGAAGTAACTCATCACCTCATTCAATCGGTCTATTGCCCTAGTAATGCGGCAGCGGTTCCTTCCGATTTGCTAGTCTACTCGGGTCGAGACCCACGTACTGGGTAGAGCCGTAATGGCGGGAAAACGGCATATTGAGGTGGAGTCAGTTGCCCGAATAGTACCAAGACCACGTCATCCAAGCTGACGACGACGTACGCAAAACTGCAGCCAGGAGGCCGAGGCCACGACAGGATAATTTCCTTTCACTTTTGACCTCTCTTGGGCCAAAAGCCACAGATTAACATTAAACTGTCTACATCATCACCGATAACTGTTATCTCAGCCGAGATTCTTCTCATTCAACTTTCACAACCACGAATGCGCCAGTATATCCTCAACCAACCACAAGAATAGCTGTCGTCTTCGAAACCTGGCAGTTGAAAACTTTCCAAGCAGCACAGCAGCATTGCACCCACGAGTCGACAAGATTCTCAACCTCATCGGCAACCGGGTCCTCATAGAGTCATTAGCCTTAATCCCTCCCGATTCACCGCGGCCATAACTTGCTGTTCTTCACCTTTCGTCTAGCTCCGTGACCCCTTGGAAAAGACTCTGGAAGAGGGCCATGTCCACGCCTTGCAGGGTCCAGTCGTCAATGCTCGCTGCCAGCGCGGGATCAAGCAGGTGCCCCTCCTGACCACCATCCCCGTTGAAGTTGAAGAGATCCGGATTTCCTCCTGCTGAGGGAGGCTGCAACATCAGCTCTGACGATTTAGAATGTGACGGTAGGACCTGCCAGTCTGCATTCACAGACGGGCCGCCTGCTTGGTGCCCTTCCGCGTGGTTTACGGAAGCCAATACGTCCAGATGTTGTTCTCGCTCCCAATTCGAATGTGAGGTGGGGTTAGAGAGCGAATTTGTATTTTGATCGGATCGCTCGATCTTGACGGTGCCGAGATATGGTATGCAGATGTGCACATCGCCGCCTTCACTTACACTGCCACCACAGTGGGATTCTTCGTCAGGCCCATAAGAGGCGCTGCTACTGTAAGTGCCGCCATTCGAAGCATCAAGCTCGATAACGAGCAACTGCTGGAGGATACTGGAGATCTCGCAGGCGATGGCGTCGTTGCTAGTTCGAGCCTTATCCTCCATGGTCTCCAGCGTGCGCTCCATCATCCCACGATCGCCGAGACGCTGATGGGCCAAAAAGTGAAAGGCAGTAGTGCCATCGGCAGTTTCGGCCCGCTGCTTGCGGTGAGCGTCGATATGCGCAAGGCAGAGTGTAGTGCTGGAGATGAAAGCGAGGAAGTCCACGCCACGACAGTAAGCGGCCACTGACGAGTTGGAGTTGCGGAAAGACACGAAGCGTGCGAGTATTTCGCGGCTAGCGTTCACGGCTGTGATCTTGTTATGATCGTACTTTCGCTCATTTGAGTGCAGGAGGAACGGTAGATGCAGCTGCGCCAGTATGTGATAGTGTGCAAAGTGGTTCATGACGCGGATAGTCTCACTAAACGCTTTGGCATCATGGCCAGTGATGGAGGCAAGATCAGGAGCTACCCACCATTGACTAGGCATCGAGGCCGCGGCCTTCTGTAGCAGCTGGTCTATCTCATGTGTCGCCGCTAGGTCGTACAGGTTGTCGTCGTTACGCTGCAGAATGAGCCCACCTGCCACGGTGAGGAGACGCTCCATACGCTCCATCGGCGTGCAGCGTTCGAGGATCTTCGGAGCGGCGAAGTTGTTGTCCAACGAGCCCTGTGGAAGTCCCAGAATTAATGATAGGTAACGGTCAGAGGAGACCAAGCGGAACCACATGTGCTCAAGGTTGACACGAGCGCGAGTCTCAGGCTCGAGCATCCTCGGCGGCGGCGAATCGATACCCCTGTGAAGGCCCATCATCTGTGCCAACATCATCGCTCGGCGGTTTGTAAGCCATGCACGGCGGAGGTATCCAGCATTGTTCTGATACATGCTCTCGATCATGACGCATTCGACGCCCTCGACGGAGCCGACAAGATGGTCGTTGCTAGTCACTAGTCTACTAGCGGTCTCAACCACATCGGACCTCAGCTCAATGTGCTTCGTCGAGCAGGATGGTACGCCCTGGAGAAATGTGCCGAGCATCAGAAGCTTCCGTGCTATCAGAACGGGGTGAGATCCTGGTAGAGGCGACTCCAGCATGTTCCGAGGTGATGGCATGTCCTTTGTCAGGAAGCTAGAGTATGGCATGCACACCACGCCGTGGAAAAGCACCGAGATGCCAACTGGGGCGCGCAGTACGAGATCGAGCTCGTGCTGACTAGGCCAAACTGCGAAGAGAGCGCGGGACAAGTCATCGTAGTTACCTACTTCACGACATCCGAGACTTGGAAGACGACTTTCCCGCACGTCTCGCCTCTCCCGGGGCTGTTGGGCCGGGGCCAGATGTTCGATGAGCGTCTCCATCTGGCGAAGCCTATCCACCTTCTTTCTCAGCGTCGTTCCCTCGTCGCGAAACTCTTGGCTGATGCACCGGGTCCGACGGCTCTTGCAACCGTCACAGATGGAATCCGTGGGCGCGGCGAAGGTGCATCGGGTCTTCCGTCGCTTACACTCCCAGCAGCTCTGTGTGCCCTTGCGGACCTTCCTCCGCGGGGATATGGACGGCGGCCTGCATCCTCCAGCTGAAGTAGAGCTGTCCATTGGAAGAGTGAAGCGGATGGCCCAGACCGAGGTTTTGCTGGACCGCGGCGGAGAAGGGAGGTCTAATAAGCCAAGTTGTCAGCGTACAGTTCCTCCGCCGCGGTGGACGAATTGCGCTCGGACCTAATCGCCTCCGCCCGGAAATACCTGCCCACTTTCTTTCCCACTGGGTGATCTCCTGTATACATACCCAACAGATGGACATACCTTATGTATAAATATCGGAGAGCAGCCCCAAATCTAGCTCCTCAATCATCTCGAGCATCTTATCTCACTTGGAATAACTTCTCAATCGCCTTTAACAAACCCAGGCTAGGGATTTATCACGTCAAACTAGCAATGGTCAAGATCGCAGTGGCCGGTGGCTCTGGACGTTCGTCACTCTTGATCAAAAACACTTAGAGTTACACTAACTTTCCTTGTAGAAGTTGCGCGGGAAGTCATCGACGCTTTGATCGCTTCCAATAAGCACGAAATCACTGTTCTGAGCAGGAGGGTAAGGAACGGTCGCGTCTTTTTCTACATGATCCTGTCACTAATACAGTTCAGGATGCCTCGACGGTGGACACCATCCCTGGGGTGAAGTGGCGTGCGGTAAACTACGACGACATGAGCACCTTGGTTGAGGCTCTCCGGGGAACGCACACTTTGCTGTCTTTCGTCCAGCTACTCTCGGATCCTGAACAAAAGTCGCAGAAGAACCTGGTCGATGCCGCCATTCTTGCTGGCGTCAAACGCTTTGCACCAAGCGAGTATTCAAGGTATATTGGTGGTATCATAACCTGTGAGAATACTACCTGACAACTTCAAGCTCTGACACAATCGACATGCCTTGGTGGGCAGGAAAAGCGCACACCAGGCACTATCTGGAGAAGGTCAACGAGAAAGAACAAGTAGGGCTTTTACTGTCTCGCTACATTTGTACCAGTTCTAATCATACTCATTAGGTTCTCGAGTATACCCTGTTCCAGCCAGGTCTATTCCTAGACTATCTGGCATCTCCTTACCAGACGGCCAAACATGTGGCTCCGCTAGACAGCATCTTCGATTTCCAGAACTTGCGTGCTATTGTCGTCGATGGCCACGAAGAAGCCATCATGACTTTGACCACTGTTGCAGATGTTGCCGCGGTTGTTGCCCGAGCAGTCGAATACGAGGGCGAGTGGCCTAGGATCGGTGGAATCAGGGGCAATAGACTCACATTCGCGGAGATTCTTGAAATCGGGGAGAGAGTTCGAGGTACGTTTCATCCGATGTGCCCTACAACAAGATTGTTTTGTTTATCAGGGATTGTAGGTCGTTCTTTCACCATTGAGAAAGTCAAGCTGGACGACCTAGAAGCTGGACATCTGAAGACATCATGGGCTCTGGAAAAGCGCCACCGAGCCGTTTCTGAGGAGCAGGTCGCAGCACTTGTCAAGGTGGTATCCATCGGCATGCTTCTAAGCAGTGTTAAGGGTGCCTGGGCAGTATCAGACGAGTTCAACCAATTGTTTTCGGACTTCAAATTCACTGAAACAGAGGATTTTCTCACTAAGGTCTGGGCTGGAAAACCGTGATGTTTCGGAGGGACATCTCGCCAATCCAGAGTCAGACGCAGGGCTTAGATAATGCGGCAATGCTGTCAGTAAAATCAGGAGCAATGTCGCACTCTAAGTAGATACGAATATTTTTGTCGAAATACGAGTGGATCTTCATTTTACGTGCAGTTAAACTACCAAAATGTGTTTGCGTGAAGACGTCGCAAGTTAGTACATTGCCATTACGGGGAAACAAAGGGGTCAGAGTTTCTCATAGGGGGCTTGTTAGTAGATCTGCCTCTTTGTCCCCTAAAAGAAAATAATTGGGTGGCAATCAGCAGCACTGGGCCTCGAACAGACCTGGCCCTTGACACACCAGTTCATTTGAAAAAGTTTCTTTCGCTTCCTCGTTCTGCTACATCCTCCGATTGTAGGTCCAGCGGCTTTGGATTGAGGTCGCATGCGTTGTAACTGACATCATCTGGACAACTTACCAGACGGATCGATGCTAGCAATTACGCAAGATTCAGTATCATGTACCATAAGCGTGATAGGACTGTTGGACTTTGTAGCTGGTGTGGGCGGGCAACTGGGATGGTTAGGTGCAGCTTTGCGCTCATCAAATGTCTCCGAAGGTGCTACCACTTGCTCACCCCGACTCTCCTCGTTCGAGATCCATGCTGATAGCGTCGATGAAAACGATCGTATGATAACCTCAGAATGCCACATCGAATTTTCTTTGAGTGGAGACAGTCATATTGAGCCTCTCTCGCCCGGTTTCTGCTGGGCCAATATGTTTCAACATCCTGTTCTGGTCTCAGGTTATCCAATTCGTCGCCGAGTTCATTCAGATACCGGCCTCGAATTATCTCTACCGATGATGTCAGAGTTAGTACAGTCACAGCTTTCTTTTATGCTAGGAGAGAAAATCATGTTGAAGGGCTTCTGTTCTCTCCTCGTGGCCACAGCTGTCACAGTCGACACTATCATGTGGCACTTCCTGTTCAATCCTGACGGCGAACGCATTTCATATTGCGATTCTCTACTAGAAGATACAGAAGACGATTTTCCACAAGGAATAAGTCTAAGAGATCTCGAGGTCCCCAGGCATGTAGTAGGGTGGTGCGGCAACGTCAAGGAATACGCAGGTAATGAATCCAAGTTCAGTCTTGTCTTGTCAGTACACTAACGAGCCCTTCTTCAATCGTTCAAGGTCATCCCGACGCTTGTTTTACAATAAACCAGTCAAGCTTGCCAGTTCTCCCAAAGGCAATCGTTATTGACAAGCTTTATCTTGAAGGGGGCTCAGGCTTGATAGGTGGGGTTTCTGTTTCTGTTGGCAGGAGAGACAAACCTGTTTACCTCCAGAAACGAAAAAAGCGACCCAGCCCTTCTATATTGGGTATTCACTCAGTCACTTGTCTTCTTTGACGTCGGCGATAAAACAGCATGGTTAGTGTATGGTGCATCAGCCTTATTGCACCTCGCACGAGTCTCGATCGAGAAATATCGGACCAGGCCAGCATACGTTTCCAAGTGGAAAGTCAGTGATGCACTTCAACTCGAAGGAGATTCATCTCTAGGCAGTGGCGGGGTGGCCGCTGTCGGCGTACTTGGAAACTTCAACAACCTCAACCTTCCGCTTTACACCGGTGATATCATACCAAATGAGAGCGGCGAGTTGGTAGAGATAGTGTATCGCTTCCGCGACAGGGTTCAGGAGATTCTACATGATCTCCAAATTTGCATCGACTACCAAACCCAGGTTGCTGCTAAGGACGGTTACTGGTTCAACCCGTCGCGCAAAGTGTTTGTGAAAAGTCTGGCAGGTTTTGATTTCTGGGATGTTGCCAAACCAACTGGCCCTATCCAGCAAAGAACCTATAATCTGCAAACCGGGGGACACGGGTGGGTTGACTACATCCGTTCTATAAGCGCCACTACGATCTTTGGTAGGAACTTTGGGGAGCTTCTCCAGCCTCAAGAACCGGATCGTCTCTGCGCAGCATGGAAGACTGTACCCAAAGACAGAGATTACTTAGGTGCAGCAATCGCAACGCTGAGAAGAATACATGGGTCTAAGTTTGAGAAGATCCTGGGATTCGAATGAATTGTCAGCGGGTATCCTCTGGTCATCGTGTTGTGAATTGTTCTCACAGTGTCAGTGCCTGGCACCCCAGGGAGGACAGCCGGCGATTCATCACGACCCTGTCCAGCTACTTCTTCCCAAGGGACGAAATCTACATCTAGGTGTCCCTCGGGTTTGCTTGAATGTTACCATAGGAGGCCTGGGGGGAAACGGTGCCGTTGTGTTCGGGCATGTTCCTTACAGAATGATCTCGGGACAGAAGAGGAGGAAAGCACAGTAGGGTATCGGGGAGTTTTGTTTCGGATTTAGTTCTCAATTAAAATACTGAAGCTGCCTCCAGATCTTCATCAGTGTAGAGGTGATCCGTGTTGATGCAGAGTTCCACACCTGAGGGGTTCAGCTGCTTGGCAAAATCATACATAATGCCAAGTGTGCCTTGGAGTGCGCTGTTATCGCGTGCGCTCGTCCATCTATCTGAATTGTCCCGAGGATATGGCGCCACGTGGAATGGGTCTAGAATGAGACCGTAGAAATCACGGCCATTGAGCAGCCTCTCTTAGAGGGGAAGATGTCAAAGTGTTAAACTACTTGGCAAAGTGGCGCACTGCAACATGACTGCACACGGTAGTATGGGTACCCATGGGCTGGGTAATTTTACCTTGAACAGCTCAATCAGGATACCTCATCTACTAGATAAAGTAGACGTAGTCCATGAGCCAAGGTTAGCAAACCAAGGTTAACATGTGCAGAAGTGTGCCTTTCTTGGCTGTTAGTCAAATCGATTACACTCAATTAAAGAACAACTGCCGAATTGACGACCGTATTGTTTTCTACAGTTTGCTTAGAGGCAGAAATAAATGAGAAACAACTCGGTATGCGATATGAGCTGTCGACCTCGCTGGCCCATTTCATTGCACTCTCAGTGATGATCCACCGTGGGGAATCATCCGTGGGGTCACGATTCAGATGCGGACAGTGGTAAGGAAACACAGGGGACAGGAAGCTTCCTTCCTTGACCGGGAAAGATCCAGTCTGGCAAAAAGATTGGGACATGAGAAACTGAGAATTGCTCATGAAGGCAAAAAGAGAATTGAATGGGCTCCACCGGGGCTCGAACCCGGGGCCTCGTGCAGCTGAGTTGAAATCCCAAAGCACGAATCATACCACTAGACCATGAAGCCGATTGATGGAAACCAGCGACACTAACACATACTGTATACCCCAACTCCAGCGTGGTCAACCATCAGACCCAATTCCAACCCGATCGGGGGTTCAATGTACGAAGTAGTCTATACTTTCCGCAAAATCTGATGCCCTGAAATGTCATTTTAGCATCTACTGATTCAGTATTGATCAGCTCAAGCATTTTATTGGCTGTGGCACAATTAAAACGAAGCGATCAAATCCTAATACGCTATGTCAATATGGCAGCAAACGTCTCACGGTCGAACGACGACCACGATTTAACAACGTATCGTCTGCCGTTTGTGTACGCATTTTACAGTAGTGTGCGCTCAAACAATTGACGCAAACATCCAGAATCCCTCTTTTCTCCTCTATCCTTACAACTGAGAAAGGACAAATTATCTCAGGATGCCCATGCTCCGATGGAACTGTAGCGGCTACAGCAGAATTCCTGCTGGGCTCCGGTCGTCTATGACACTGAGCTGTGTAGTATCGTAAGTTAAGTGAAAGTGGCCCGTCGCGCAGGTAAATGAATATCGGCGTCGTTTCCAGGTAGCAGCCTCGCGGTAGCGCGGGTTCCATAACGGAGTACATGTTGATGTGCCCGAGTTCCCTGTCTGGTTTGATGAAGCTCGTTAATTTCAAGTTTGCCACATCGGTACTCCGTACACGTGGAGTTTTGATGAAGCTTCGAGGGAGAGACGAGGAAAGTATTTCACCAACTCCACAGCTCAAAGAAAATTACGGGAAAATTACAACGACGCTCAAGAGATAGAAACGTAATCAATCCCGAGGCTTTTCTACTCAGTTCTTTGTCGCACCGGTCTACAAGGGGGATGTTGGTATCTTATGGGGATCTCGGAGGTGAGCGACGACGGAAAGTTCATGAAAACGGGAAACCCCACCAGCCACACAATCAAATAGTAAAAAGGAATTCTCTGAAATGCAAAAAGACAAGAATGTCAAAAATGAATGCCCCCAGACGGATTTGAACCGTCGACCTTTGCATGCCTCGCACGTTAATACAAGTGCAACGCTCTACCCCTAAGCTATAAGGGCTTCGATGACTGATCGACTTTAAAACACCGCTTAAGTATCCTACCCTCAATTCGGACCTCGATTACTTTGCTCCAACGGAGCATTTGCGAGTAGATATTGCTGAATAGTACATGGGAAACTGATTTATTGCATTTTGATGGATTCTGTCTTTGACAGTTTAAGAAGGGCTGCGTGCAAATTCAATGCCCTTTTGATAGTAGTTCCGTCAGCATAGTGGCAAGTAATTAGAAAGGATTAACAAACCGACGTCAAGCTTCACTACAGGTCGTAGCCAAGCCAAAAATCACCAGACAGATCACTGGATTTAATTTGAATTATTGAACGTCATTATTCAAGTCATAATTGCAATTATCTTCTAGTCCGACAGTCTTCGAGGCCTCTCCGGCCAACCGCCGACCATCTCCGCGCTCGCTACCCTACGCCTCCGCCCCCACACGGAGCTTCCCCGCGCCATCTCCCCCTCTCGACGCGGTCGCGTCTTCCGACTCGACAAAGGAAAAAAAAAGGAGGAAAGTCCCTCACTCAACAACGCCGGTAATGATTCTATATGCGGAAATATACGGTAATGAAAGGTTCTCCCATGCAAGGTAAAATGAATACGGCAGTCAGACTCATGCTTAGCCCCCCGCGGCCATCTCGATGTTCCTCCCCTTGACGCTCTTCCACTCGGTCAGCACCGCCCCGATGATGGTCGCGGAGGCCGTGGCGGCACCGACGTAGAAGGCCACGTTCAGCGCGTCGTTGTACGCGCGAATGACGTCGGGCAGCCACTCGGCGCGGATGGCGTCGCGGATGTTGGTGGCGCCGGCGGCTATCACGACGGCGGGATCCAAGTCCGGCACGTACTCATGGATCTTCTCGATGAGCGTGTTGGTGAAGATGGTCTGGCCCGCCGTCACGCACAGCGCGCCGCCCAGTGTCTGCACGAAGATGATCATGGCCGTGCCCGTCGGGATGTCCACCATGTCGCACACCACCTGCACCGCGACCAGCGGCTGTTGCATGCCGATGCCCACGCCGATGCCGGCCAGGAGCTGGTAGCCGATCCAGCCGGCGGTCGGCGTGTCCCTCTTGAGGGTGCAGAGCAGCCCGTAGCCGATGGCCATGAAGATGGCGCCGCCGATCATGAAGGGCGTGTAGTACCCCCACCAGGTGACGATGGCACCCGCAATCATGGAGAACAGCACCACGCCCAGCAACATGGGCAGGTTCCGGATGCCCGACTCGATGGCCGTGGAGCCCTTGACGGCCTGGAACCAGATGGGCAAGAAGTACACCGAGGTGAGGAAGCACGCGCCGGTGTTGAAGGCGAAGAAGCACGACGCCCAGACCGAGCGCTTCTTGAAGATGCGCGGGGGAACCGTGGCGTTGTCACCCATCTTGTACTGCACGTAGATGAACAGGAGCAGCAGCACCGACGACAGCATGAACAGCGACGTGATCTTGGAGTCGTTCCATGCATAGTCGACGCCACCCCACTGGAGAGCAAGCAGCAGGCAGATGACTGCGGGCATGAAGATGACGGTCCCGATGGGGTCGAGCTGCCACAGGCGGACCCGCCAGGTCGCAGGCTCGATGTCCCGCTCGGGGTCTTGGAAGAAGAAGGCAATGACGACCATGGTGATGATACCGATGGGCAGGTTGATATAGAAGCACCAGCGCCACGAGACCTGGTCGGTGAGGAGGCCACCCAGCAGCGGCCCGGCGACCGACGAGATCCCCCACATGCCACTGACGAGGCCGGTGTAGACCGGCCTCTTCTCCAGAGGCACCGTGTAAGCGAGGATGGTCAGCGCACCGGCGAAGATGCCTGCGGAGCCAACTCCCGCCACGGCTCGGCCGATGATGAGAGTGACGCTGTCCTGGGCGATGCCGCAGATGAGACTCCCCGCCTCGAAGATGGCAACCGTGGCGAGAAAGGTCCACTTGATGGTCCAGAAGGTATAGAACTTGCCGAAGAACAGCTGGAGAGAGGCTCCAGTGAGCATGTACGCAGAGCCGTACCAGCCCACGTCGTTGAGGCTGTGGAACTCGTCGGTGATTTTGGGAATTGCTGTGGCAATGATGGAGTTGTCTGTCACTCGGTGTTAGTGGCGATGAGAGCTGATGTGCGTTGAGGGCGACTAACCAAGAGCCATGACAAACACAGCCAGACAGAGGGCCAAGGTGATGAGAGCCAGCTTCATGCCGGTGGGGTACTCGATGTCATCCTCGCCGTTTCTTGAACTCGCGGCGGAGTCGTCGGGGACAACCTGTGTGAGCTTCTCGGTGCTCTCCGTCCCCTGCGGCGCTGTGCGCGGGCGGGCGTCATCATAGCGGAGCGAGTACCGCAGCGACCCGCGGACGGGGAAGTCTCTTGGGTTTCTGGGCGGCGGCGGCGGCTGGTAGTCTTCACGCTCAACAGACCGAGTGCTGAAGTTGCTGGGGGCGATGGACCGCGGCCGCCGGGTGAGGTCCTCGTCCGACGAGAGCCAGGCGTTGGCGTTGCGGGCCAAAGCGGCCGTCTCGTTGTCAAAGTGGAAGTGCTGGGAGGACTGCATGAGGGAGGAATGTAAAGTGTCTTTGGGTAGGCGGATACTGAGGCGCGATCTGCCCGTCGCGGCCATGGAGTAGTCCGGGGCTGACATTATAGAGGCCATCTTGTCTTGAGCGGATATGGGTATCTCACTGAGACTTGACTTGGGAGGCTTGATGAGGCACAAGAGATTGGCAACTGGGGGACCCGACCCGAGAACTTATATTGTCTGAGCGCCCCATTGTCTTGTCCTACGGGTTGTAGACTCGTCGGTGAGACTGGATACACAGAGGTCAGCCTCCGAGGCCGAAGTTGCGGGTTCCATGAAGCACCGGCCTGCCTCCGCCGGTGGAAGGGTACGGTGCAAGAACACACCCTCCGCACGATGATGGCCCCCCCCCACTCCACGCCACGCCACAGTGCCATTAAAGTGGCCGCAGCTGATGGATGCATCTGCCTCGGCCAGTTTAGAGTGATGACTGCCAACAAGCGCCAAACTCTGCGCGGTGGATCTATGCTGTGAGCATGGAGAAGCGGTCTCTTGCGGCTCCCCGACGGACTTTTCGACAAGACCGAGAGCTTCGGCCTGTCCAGTGAGGGAGGGCGAGCCAGTGCTTATCACTAGACGTGCGATGGGCTGGTGTATCGCCAAACCGCCCTTTGTCCAAGGCCAACCTGCCGTGGGTTGCGAGGAACGGACTACGGGGGCCGGGATGCGCGTAGATGATCCGGATATGCGTCTGGTCTTTCATTGCACCGCAGGGTATCCAATAGTATAGTCGCGGTGGGTGACACTTGGGTCTAGCTGCTCCCGATCATGGACCGCGATATACTGGTCATTGAGAATCGTGAGGATCAGACTCGTTGGTGGTGAGGCCCAAGCCGTCTTGCCTCGCACCTCGGGTTTCGCGGCCCGGACACCGAGTGCGTACATGAAAACCAACATCATGGATTCTCTGTTGCATCAACAACGCATTGTGCTACGGAAATCCCCTCTCTCGTTGCATATCCTATCAATGGCGCTTACTAGTAACACATTTGTTCACGCATCAGTCATTGTGAGTCTGGAGAATTATCTGAGTGCATCTCACAGGCCTGCCCTCAATTGTACCGTGTTTCGCATGTGTCTGTCTGTCTGTTCTTTCTCTCCGCCCAGCTTTGAACCAAAAATCGCTCCGTCTCCTCCCCACTCCGCCTTGAATATTCAAGAGAGTCATCCGTATTATTCGCATTCTTGGCAGTCATCAATGACATCACTTCAGGATCCCCCGAGTCCGGAATTTTGTGGGAGACCTGCGTCCCATTTCTGCGCGGAGACTTGCCAGGCGGAGCCGGAGCTGAGTTGGGGAGCCCTTGACTAAGCCGGCTCTGCACCAAACTCCCGTCTCACCCGTTGAATCACAACTCTGTATCTGACATGGAGGTGGCGAGTAATCCTTAAATATTTCCCCGTACTTGGGGACACGGTTTAATATCGAGACTGCCCGTTTGTTCTAACTAGGCTTCCTTGAGGTGCTTTGGGCTTTGCCACAAAGACCTTCTGTCGCTGATGGGCGTTACGTGTCCCACGCCCTCACTTGAAGGCCATCACCATTGGAAAACGTCAAGGAGAACAAAATCTATTTTAATCAACCCATTAATGCTCTTTTGTGGCTTAATTCGACTTTTCCTCTCCCGCATTGTGCGCCCGAGTGTTTGCTAACATATGAGTACAACCGCGAATCAACGCCAAAAAGGACCTTCGTACACCATCCGACATCACCCGCACCCGTCCAAAATTGTTATCATACTCTTATCCGAAATAACCGTTCTTGCAAGTAATTTAACAGCTTGGCCGAGTCTTTGGGCTGCCGTCCGCGAATGGAGTGAGCCGAACACAAGGGCTGGGTCGTCGAGGTTCATCTTCATCAATCGTCTTTGCTGATCCCGGGGTAAAGTGACGAACTCGCTTGGTGCCCTTGTCAGATGACCCTGTGCCAGGTGCCACCTCCAGCATGTTTTCTTGTCCAGTCAAGTTGGCCATACTGACCCCGAATTTTCCCATCGAGGGAGTTCGCTGGTTAAAGTCGGTACAGGCCAACGTCTTTGGACTCTCCGTCTGTGACCCAGCCACAGAGCCCGAAACGACCCCTCTGGATGAGCTGTGCGACTGATGAGCCCAGATTCGCTGCTCTTGTTGGGTTTTCCCCGAAGACGAGCTCGTGGAAAATGTTGAAGGAGTTGGCCTTCGCATGCGGGTTTCCTTGCGGGACCGAGGCTGAGATATCGGCGCCGGCACGCTTGCAGCATGATGCTGGAAAGGGATTGTCTGATTGAGCAGGGAGTTTGTCAACGAGTTGGCTAGATCGGTTGGTATCCCGCCACTATGCGAGATGATCGGGAAAGGAACCCCTTAGAATGATTAGCAGTTATCGACAAATGATCGGGTGGGTATCAAACCCTCTGAATCATAAACACTCTGCCCTATAGTCGTTGGAGTATTGGAGGGTACCTTCAGATGTCCCAGGTTGATGTCGTCCTCAGGCTGAAAAGATGACATGGTGAATGGGGCGTCTCCCGATAAAGACATTTGACCACCGTGGCCAGAACTCGCGTAATCAGGCATGCTGGTATCAGTGTTTGTCTTTCTGGACCTGCGAGTCTTCGAAGTAGTGGCCGGGAACCGGGAGGAAACTTCGCTCACACCCACATTCATGTTCCCAAGCCAGTCAAAATAGGTGCTGGAGTCTTCAAATAGGCCAGGACCTTCAAAGTCGGGAGGCACATCCACAACCGTGTTGCCCGACAGGTCCGGGTATTTTCGCGCAGAGTTTGCAGAAACGTCGGTCATGACCCCTTGAATCATTGGCATAGTGTGTTCTGTTAGGCCTCCTTGCAGCCCGTGGTTTCGACGCCTCGGAGAGTGTGCGTGAGACTTGGCGTCGTCAGCTGGATAGGTGGGAACTGGCATGGAAGCAGTATATGGAGCCCGCCGCCACATGGAGGGATTCGGCCAAGCAATCGACGAATTTTCAAGAACCTCTGCAACAGAAGAAATCAGCCGTCAGCTGGCCAAGGCGGTGTCTTGGAGAACAGAAATTGGCATGGACCTACCTAGTGGAGCATGCTGGAACGAGAAGGCAACAATGTTCTTCACTCGCTCAATGGGCATGGTCAAGGAGTCGCGTGGGAAGCCTTCGCTAATGACAAGCTTGATTCTGCCCAGGTCATCGGCAGGACTCCAGTGATTTTGATGAAGCAGCTCCTGTTGAAACACGGGAAACTTGAGAGGCTCTAAGTCGCCGTTCTTGGAAAAGTCTAGATGTAGTGTTAGTAAGTTCGCGTCTAGCAAAACTGTGGGACGTCGTTACTCGTACCAAAGCTGTGAGCGATGACATGTGGCCAATCGCTCTTCCGATCGAGAGACGTAGATCTAAAGGACTATTATCAGGATGGCTGGGGAACGTGACGGTATACGAGAAAAGGCCTCACGCAACGAGCCGGCCATCGACGAACAACCTGGCTTCAAACTTGACATTGCTGAGAAACTCGGTGTACGACTTCGTGAATTGACTGATTGTAGGGATGGTCCACGAGTGGATGGAGATCTGGAATGGCGTCCCGGCTACCAGACTTGGCACGAAGCAGTACAGTGTCGGGAGACCAAAAGAGCCGTGGGTTTGGGAGAACTCTGTGGCCACAGAAGTTAGCTCTAGCGACCCAACATCCCTCTTGCGAGACACAAAGAACCTGGCACTAGTTGTCTTACCAGCATCATGGACAACATGGCAGGCCACCTTGAACTCCTTCATGGGGACCTCGCAGCCTCGAGGGAAGATGAGGATGTCCCAGTCTTCGTACCGCATGTTCACGAGTGAGTGGCTGGAGAGTGTCCCAGAAAAGAAACGAGCGAAGAATTAAGATGTATGGGCGTGAATGCACACCGGAACGAATGGAGAGAAGGGACGCAAAACAAGAAGAAGACAGTCAGGCTGGTGTTGTTGTTGTTGTTGTTGATTCTGCAGATGTTGTTGCTGCTGGGGGACCAGGCGTTGACTTGGCCAGAGCGAAGACGGGCAATTGCAATAAGGTCTGAGGCAGCAGCAACCACAGTACTCCGCAGCCGGACTCGCCTCGTTATAGCATTGGTAGCCCCGGGCGATGCGGCGGTAGAGGAGGTAGGAGAGGGAACGAGGCAAGAGGCGAGCTTCTCAAGAGCTCCCAGTTCGAGTTGACAACCATGCCCAGCTGAAAAAGAACTGGCTGCATCACGACATGGCCACTTAGGACACGGCTCAACCGAGGATGGTGTTCCTTCCGCTGAATATTCACCAAGCTTAATCGATCACGGCCAATGACGACACTCGGAGAGGCCGGTGGGAAGGAGTTGAATGGCCCGTCGGCATCTACCGCGTTTTTACTTGCGGGCTGGTAGGTACACAGGTGTCTAAGTCGTAGGGGCACTTAGAGGCTGGCAGTGAGGCTGATTAATTAAGCGTCTCGGATGTTGTGGTGGGTGGGCTGTCCGGCGATGAACTCCTGGGCGGGCTCTCGCCCGATTTACGAGAAAAAAGGCCGAAAATACCAGTGATAGACAAGCAATTGAAGCATAGTTATTGTTCTCTGGGGCATCATCACATGTGCAGAGAAATTCACTGTCGGGGAAGAAATACTGGACACTCGGTCATGTTTATGAGTCCACTCGAAATCCATTGAATCCTTTCCGTTCTTTAGTTATGTACAAATGAGATGTCCTTGTTCAAGGGGCCTCATCACCCTCCATGCGAGCCTGTAGAGTCTTGTTAGCATATGCTCAATCGCAGTGTCCACGCAGCACCTACCCTCGTAGCTCCAGGGCCACCCAACTCTCGCTCGAGGCCAGACTCAAACTCTCGGGGGTAGGCAACCATATCGGGGTAGGTGAGATACACAAGGCCGGTGACGCTGAAGAAGACGGCAAGGAACGAGCCAACCATCAACAGACCCGGACCGGTGGTCGTCCAGGTGTACTCCCAGGGAGAGAAGATGCCCAGAAGATCGTTATCCTCGTGGATGGGCTCGCCGAAGTTTCGTCGCTCCTGGGGATCCCACCAGTTGGCGCGGGGGTCACGGAACTGGCGCTTGATTGCGGGCGGGTTGATGTAGCCACCGTTCTGCGACATTATTTATTAGCATTGCGGCTCTTTCCTCTCACCACGCGGCTCTGGCAACTAACCATGCCGGGATCCTCGGCATCGCTCAGCACCTGAGCCTCGGGATACTTCTGGTCGATGATCTTCTTGTCGGTGTACGAGAGGGGAAGGAAACATCGGCGCTGAATCATCGGTAGTAGTCGAGCAGTCGATACGCCGTTGCGCAGGGCCGAGGCCCGTAGGATTCGTTGGGGGAGCATCTATCGAGGCAGCGAAAGTCAGTTCCATCAATTGACCATGTCTCAATGAGTCCATGGCAACATACCTCGGGCAAGTGGACAGTGGTGCCGACGCCCAATTGCTCTGTGACGTGATGTGATGGCGGCTCTTCGTGGAAGCTTTAGCCAATCGAGGCCGTGATGATTCTCAACTCAAAATTGGTGCCTCAGGCCGCCAAGGTTGCACGCCAGGCGCGTGCCCGCCTATTTTGGGTTAGTCGAGTCCGGGTCGCAGGGCGTGCATCCTCGCCTCTCCTCAAGTTCAAAAGTTTTGCTGACGACACGGGATTTGCGACAAAATCCGACGCAGCTCGCCTTCCAGGCCCCTGATCATGTGCAAACTTTGTATGAGAATCCTATGAAGCGCTACCATTCTGTAGACATTAATTTCGACTCCGCAAATGATAGCTTCGCAGAGACCTCGCCTGTTGCGTCTCTTGGCTCCACGTTGCTACTATGCCTGAGACCGCGTCGCCCGAGAACGTGCTGCCGACCTCGAACCCCGATTCCCTCAAGCTCGAAGACCACACGCCACTGCTACGATCGAACGGCGATGACGCGTTGAACGGGACGAGAAATGGTGTCGAGGGCCTTTCCGAGGCCGAGATAGAAACCACCCCAAAGACCAACGGCCACGCCCACGAATCTCCGAATGGCCATGCCCACGAAGACGAGCCACCATCCAAGCGACGACGCACTCGAGACACGACGCCCCCGGGCTCTGCCAAGAAAATCAAACCCGAGTCGCCGCCATGGAGGAGGATCGAGGCCGAAGGCCCTACCTCCTTTACTCAGAACGGCCGCCGCAAATCTGGCCGCATAAACATCCTTCCCGTCGAGCTACTACCCCAGGGCAGGACGCGGATTACGAGGCGATCTGTCGGCCGCAAAGGTGCCAGTGCAGCGAAGCCCGAAGCACAGTTGCCCAATGGAAACTCGAAGAAGCTACCGAATGGCTCGCACAAGCCTAGTCCCGCCACCAAAACCACAAACACGAAACCCACCTCCACGCCGACTCCAAAGGCCGCGCCGAAGAAGCCTGCCACACCACTCCGAACCTCCTCCCGCCCTACCCGCCGAAGAAGTCCCTCTCCTCCTCCACCGACCAGACATTCTATACGCTCTCGAAGATCCTTGCGATTCAGCGAGGTGGCCGACACGAAAGACGAAAAATCAAAAGACTCCAAAAATGACACGACGACTCGATCGCCCCGGAT
Source organism: Neonectria neomacrospora (assembly GCA_013756995.1). Classification (NCBI taxonomy): domain Eukaryota; kingdom Fungi; phylum Ascomycota; class Sordariomycetes; order Hypocreales; family Nectriaceae; genus Neonectria; species Neonectria neomacrospora. Next base: position 17,186 of record JABSTB010001249.1, on the reverse strand, counting down.
AAAATTAAGGGTTGGTCGGTCTGGTGATATTCCCCTCGTTCATCCGGACCAGGTTCGCAAAAAACCAAAGATTGGAACCAACTTTGAAGATTTCTGGTCCCGCGCCGGTGACATTCCTGTCGAAGATGGAGGGTTGTTGGCATCTGAAGATGGGCCCTCTTTTACTGATGAAATGGCCGCGAAAGATGCCGCTGTGATTCTTCGTATCGAGGATGAGGTTGAACCTGGGGGTCTTCTTTCCCAAGAGAGATGCTCCCTCTTCCTACCCGAACCAGAAGAGGAGCCGCCTCGGCAATGGGCTCGCCAGGATCACTTGATCAAGGCTATGACCAACTTCCGGAAGCTCATGGTGGCAGAGCAGCAACGACACCGATTAACTGCTAAAAAACTTGCCGAAGCATGCCGCGACGAATGGCTCCGGCGGCAACCAAAGTCGGCTGAACAAGTGGAAGCCGAGGCAAGGGAGATGTGGCTCTTGCGGTACCGGATTGTCGTCAAGACTGTTTTCGGCACCTGGGAGAATGTCCGACTGGAAGTTAACCGTCGGCGTTTGGAAGAATGGGAGCAGGAGGAGCAAAGAAGAGTCAAGGCGGCCCTCAATGAGGCGGTCCATCTCTCCGAGCAGAAGCTTCAGGCTCGTCGTGCGGAATTGGACTCGGAACAGCTATCAGAGGAGGAGGATGGATTCGACGATCTCACCGATGACGCGAGTCTGGCCGACGATGACGACGAATTGGGACTTGCATCCAACGAGGACGATGGCGACGACAACGAAGAGGACGACAGTGATATCATGTCCTCGGATGATGATGACGAAGCCGACGACGATGATGATCAGAAGGATTCTGTAGATGAGGGCTTGACCCAAGACCAGCTGCGAGCCAAGTATGCCAACATACCAGAGGTCGACAAAAAGCCAAAAGATACCGACGCACCAACGACCGGACCCAGTCGGGAGGATACAGATGCAGTTGAGGCCACCGAGGGTCCAGAGACGAGTGACGAATCTGTTGACATGGATGATGACATTTCGACGGATATGGATAGTAATGACGCCAATGAAGAAGCCTCTGGAGACGACGAGTCTGAAGAAGGGTCCGACGACGACGCGGGTGGTTTGCTGGGGATGTTTTTCGGAAAGTCGGAGCTCAAGCAAATGAACGACGAGGCAGGTGTGGAACCCCTTGGTCAGACGGGTGAAGACATCCAAATGCAGGACGCCGACCCCGAGGTCACCAACCCAGAGGACGTTGCCGTCGCCACCGCTTCTCCCATAACCAACGACGACGACGAGGTTTCACTGGTCCAACATCCGGAGTCCGTGACTAGTGAGCCAGCCCAAGATGGCCACGCCAACCCAGAGGTGGAGGTTCCCGCAGTTCCCACTGAACAAGTCAACGGCACCACCCAGGCCCAAGATGTTGCAGAGGAAGAAATACCTTCAGCCAATGCCGTCGAGAATACTACCGCTGGACTAGCCAAAGACGTCTCCGTTTTGGAGGCTCAAGACGAGGATATGACCATAACGGGAACGGACCACCAGTTCGAGAAAGACCCCGCTGCCGAAACTACGGCTTCTGCAAACGAGAAATCGCAAGCCGTAGTGTCAGACCCAGTCACCAACCCGCCAAGCTCAGACGATAGCCTGTCGCCGCCGCCCACCTTGGAAACCAAGCCCTCCGAATTCGACACAGCTTCCGATGCGGAGATGGTCGTCGACAAACCTGACGCGATTATGTCTGTTTCACCACAACCTCCGTCCAGACACAAGATTGAGGTCCCGTTTTTGCTTCGCGGTACCTTGCGAGAGTATCAGCGTGACGGGCTCGACTGGTTGGCTGGTCTCTACATGAACAACACCAACGGCATCCTCGCGGACGAGATGGGCCTCGGTAAAACCATCCAGACTATTGCTCTACTGGCGCACTTGGCGTGTACCCACCAAGTCTGGGGACCACATTTGGTCATTGTCCCTACCAGTGTTATGCTGAACTGGGAAATGGAGTTCAAGAAGTGGTGCCCTGGATTCAAGATCCTGGCCTACTACGGTTCGCAGGAAGAACGGAAGAGGAAGCGTCAAGGCTGGAACAACGACGATGTCTGGAATGTTTGCATCACATCCTATCAACTCGTTCTACAGGACCAGCAGGTATTCAAGCGAAGGCGGTGGCACTACATGATTCTCGACGAGGCACACAACATCAAGAACTTCAAGTCTCAGCGATGGCAAACACTACTTGGCTTCAACACACACTCTCGACTCTTGCTTACCGGAACACCCCTTCAAAATAACCTGACGGAGCTTTGGTCACTGCTGTTTTTCCTGATGCCGGCCGAGAACGGAGTAGGGGGATTTGCAGACCTGCAGGAGTTCCACGATTGGTTCCACAAACCCGAGACCCAGATTCTGGAGAGTGGAAGAGAGCAGATGGATGACGAGGCGCGGGCAATCATCTCGAAACTTCACAAAGTTCTTCGACCATATCTACTTCGGCGACTCAAGGCGGACGTCGAGAAACAGATGCCCGCCAAGTATGAGCATGTGGAATTCTGTCGGCTCTCGAAGCGCCAACGCGAGCTGTACGATGGGTTCTTGTCTCGAAATGACACCAAGGCGACCCTGGCCTCAGGCAACTACCTCTCGATCATCAACTGTTTGATGCAGCTTCGAAAGGTCTGCAACCATCCTGATCTATTTGTCGACCGACCGATCATGACGTCGTTCCGCATGCAAAAGTCCATTGCTTCAGACTATGACGTGGTCGAGCAAAGGGTTCGAAGACTACTGCTCGCGCAGAAGCCTATGAGTACCGTCGACCTGGGATTCTTGAACCTCATCCCGGCCCAATATGAGCACCTGTCTACAGCCAAGACGGACCGGATTGCCCAATTGAGTTCCCACAGAGCCTTGATGGACCTCCGAGAGACGCAAAAGGCTCGGGCCCAACAGGCATACGTGAATCTGGACCCTGCCACTGTTGAATCGAACATTGGCTATCTTGAAAGCGCAGCACGCTGGGGCCGCTTCGAGGAGCTGCAACATTGTGTGTACTTGAATGCCCTGCGTCGACAACAACGACCCATTTATGGCAAGAATCTGGTGGAACTTCTCACCATGGGCACCGAGAAGCGACCCTATAAGCCAAGACCAAAGCTGCCTCGACAAATCATGGCTTGGTTCGAGGAGGAGTCGACGCTCATTCAATCCCTGATTCCCACTATCGACCAACGCGCCGATAGCTACAAGACCATCATTGAGAAATTCTCGTGCGCGACTCCGGCCGTTGTGACTCGTGACTTGGAGCAATTCGTGCTTGGCCGCAGGGGAGTGGAGGCGTTCACTGACAAGGATCTCAAGCTATCATCGCCCGTTCGTTGGGCCCCTTTCCTGCCAAAAGCCTCTCCACACGATCCCTGGCACGAAGCTCGCATGCGACTGAGCATTCAATTCCCCGACAAGCGTCTTTTGCAATACGACTGCGGAAAGCTTCAAATTTTGGACAAGCTGTTGCGGAAGCTCCAAGCGGGTGGCCATCGCGCCCTCATCTTTACGCAGATGACCAAGGTCCTCGACGTTTTGGAACGATTCCTGAATATCCACGGACACAAGTACCTTCGCTTGGATGGTGCTACGAAGGTGGAGCAGCGTCAGATCCTGACTGATCGTTTCAACCACGATCCGCGGATTCTTTGCTTCATTCTTTCGACACGTTCTGGTGGCCTGGGAATTAACCTTACTGGTGCCGACACTGTTATCTTTTACGACCAGGACTGGAACCCAGCGATGGACAAGCAGTGCCAGGATCGATGCCATCGTATTGGACAGACTCGCGATGTGCACATCTACCGCCTCATCAGCGAACACACTATCGAGGCCAACATTCTGCGAAAAGCATCCCAGAAACAGATGCTGGATGATGTCGTGATCCAGGAGGGCGAATTCACGACGGACCACTTCAACAAGATCTCCGTTCAGGACGTCCTGGGCGATAAGATTGACTCGACAAGTCAGGGAGTCGACGCTGCAGATGAAGCTTTGGACCGAGTGCTGGGTGGCCCCAGCAGCAATTCCGACCGGACGGTCGGGCGCGTACTGGAACAGGCTGAGGATCGCGAGGACGTTGCAGCTGCGCGTGTGGCGGAGAAGGAGATCCAAGCCGACGAGGAGGATTTCACAGAGAAGCCCAGCAACAATGCCTCTGGCACCTCGACAGCCCGACAAGGAACCCCAGCCAGCAAATCGGTGCTGGACGGAGGTTTGCTGGAAGAAGCCGACGTAGCGCCTGTGGAGCAGGAAACGGAGTACAACGCATGGGGCGACCGGATGCAAAACGTCGACGATTACATGCTCCGTATCATGGCAGAGCAACTCAAGGGCACCAAGCTGGAGCTACCTAAAGACAAGAAGAAGGGGAAGAAGAAGGGCAAAGACACCCGCAAGAGATGAATGACGGCTACCTCAGGGAGCCATTGTATACAAGGTTAATCACCGTCACGGTTGTGTGGCACCTGTCGCGATATATGTATAGTAACACTGGGATGGGCAAGGCGAAGTCCAAGCGAAAAAAAAGAGATATGATAGAAAAGGGAGGTGTACCGGATAATGGTTTGTTAGAAGCGCATTGGGTTACGACAGAGGGACACGAGATGCAAGTCAATGCTTGTCAATTCATATACATAAACTATAGCTTAACAACGTGGTTTCCAGCCACCTTTCGCAACTTGGCCTCTGATATCAGGGGTAGTCGTGTAAAAATGAGCAGGAGAATATATCATCTCCCACCGTTATCTAGAAAATTTAGCTGCTGTTCTCGCAACAGTGGCTTGAAATGAAGAAGGTATGTTAACCTCGTGTGGGCTGTGTGTATCCCAGGTTGTAAGTGATACGAAAGGAAAGGATACGATTGATAACGATACTCGTAGGAAAGTGTTCGAGCGATTCGAGAGCTTGAGAGAAGACCGTCTGATGGAAACAAACGTTAGAATGACTGGCAAACGGAGAGGGAGTGTTGGTGTGGTGAGAACGGTGGGCTTACTTATTCGAGAGAGTCAATAATGGCACGAGCAGCGGTGCGCATGGCAACGACATCGCGCTTGGCCTTCCAGCAAGGCTGGCCGGGATAGATGCACCATCTCTTGTCGGCATCGGCTTCGGCATCGCGCTTCTTCCAGCAGGGCTGGCCGGGATAGATGCACCAGGGCTGGGCGTCACGCTTGGAGACGTCATCGTCGCCCACGGCCTCCAGGACGGCCTCGGCGCTGCGCTTGGCCTTCCAGCACGGCTGTCCGGGATGCATACACCATCGCTTGTCGGCGGCGGCGGCTTCGGCCTCGGCCTCGGCGTCGCGCTTCTTCCAGCACGGTTGACCGGGATGCATGCACCACGGCGAGGCGTCACGCTTGTCCTTTCCGTCGCCGCCGCCGGTGCCGCTGTCGGGGTGGAACTGCTGGTCGAGTCCGAGGTTGTTGTAGTACTGCGCAGGGTTCCAGTACGAGCCGGCTACGAAGCCGGCGAGCTCGTTGACGTCGCGCTTGGCCTTGAAGGCCGCGCCGCCGGGGTAGTTGCTGCGCTCGGCGTCGGCGTCACGGGCCGCGAGACCGCCGGAGCTGGCGATGGCCTCGCTGAAGGCCTCGGCGGCGCGCTTGGCCTTCCAGCACGGTTGGCCGGGGTGCATGCACCATGGCTCGGGGGCGGCCTCAGGGGCTGGGGCAGCGAGGACGCTGGTGGCCAGGAAGGAGGCGAAGGCAGCGAGCGTGAACTTCATGCTGGGCTTTCTTGTTGGGGAAACGAGTTGGCGTGTAAGTTGGTATTTGTTGGTTCTTCGGGGAGCGAGGGAGTGAGAGCACTCGTTGAGAGTTGAGACTGGGGATCTTGTCTGAAGGTGAGGTTGAGGTTGTAACTTGATGCCCTTCTTGTGATGATGGAACGAGCCTGGAGAAGAAAGACGAAATGGAAGGGGAAATATCCTGTAGGATTTATAGAAGAAGCAGAAGCAAAAGCATCAAAAGCCATTGACCAAAGCCCGTTGGTGTCTAAGAGCCTGTTCGGGCCTGACAGCTATCGTGGGTTGCGAAGCTGGCTATTCAGTCTATTGATGCCAGCGGGGTCAATAACGAAACGGCGCCTCACCTGGTGACGCAGTCAAAGCCGGAACTGTACGAGGCTTTCATCGTAGCAACCACTTCGTGAGAAGTGATGAAAGAAAGGATACGAACACCCGTGAGTTCGTGTGGCCATCTCGACGCTAAGGGAGGAGGCGAGGGTCTCTTAGTTCACCGGCGCGGCTTATTGACCGTCGGGAGGGCGAAGAGTAGCCGCATGAAGGAGGCCCGGAATCTGTAAACAGCAATTCTCAGGCGGGCTGTGATTCTGCTCTTCTGGGCGAGGCGTGGCGTGGTGAAGCGCAGAGGACGGCATTCCAGACGTCGAGCAAACGGGCTGTTTGCAAGGCCGTTCCCCTAGGCCCGCAGCCTCGCATGAATCACAGGCTTAAAGAAGCAATGCTGACTACGTCGGACGGCTTCTCTCTCTTTCGTCCTGTCAAAGTGAGAGTGGGTCGTGGATAGTACGTGGTTGGGTGGTTTGGCTTATTGATGCTCTATTGAGACCCGAAAAGGGAAAAGACGAAAACACTCGGCCGCCACAACCGTTTGCCAAAGACGGGACAGGTGAGCCGAAACGCATGCGACGTTAGGAAAAGGAAGAATTAATGCAAGGCTGTAGCTAATGGGGAATAGACATGCCCAGCTGTTAGAGTTGTTTCTTAAGCTTTCCCGCTGTTGATGGGCCTGGGAGCACCGGTCCTAGCCGGAGCCATGAGTTTCCAAATCTGGGTTGACAGCGGCGTCGCAACGACTTCTTGGCAACATTAACCCTCGTGAACCAGGTGAAGTATGCTTCTACGTCGGTGATCGAGTGAGGCTACCCGATTTGTCTCATCGCTGTGCTGTGGTTCTCCTCTCCCTGGTGCGGGCGCCTCGTGAACTAGTTGACACCATCGGCATCATTGATCACATATAGCCTCGCCAACTCAATAGAAAAAAAGCACATGTTTTAGAGACATGGCTAACGAGGAAACAGGGCGTTTGGAAGTGGAGATGGTCCCAGCCGTTAGTCGCAGCTGCGAAAACTCCACTCGGGCGTCAACCTGAGGCGAATCTCAGGGGAGAGTGAGGAGCAGGTGAGTCTGAATAACCATAAAAGAAACCTGGCTGTCACAATTCACATCACGTGGCAGTACGGATGATTGACCTGGTTTAGAGTGTTGGAACGCTATGCTAGAGTAATACAAACTTTTTGATGCACCTTTGTGTCCTTTTCATCCACGACCGCGAGTATCGCCGCCACCACTGATTCAATAAGAAACTATCAACACCGCTTGACTCAACTGTGCGAGCTCCTTGCGTCCGCCTTGGGCCGCGACTCTTCGATCCTGCAGCCGTGGCTGGATACTGGGAAAAGCAAAGGCAATGGACATAGCTCAAGCTGATTGATGGTGTCTGCTCAGTGCGAAGAACTTCTTCTTTGAGTTGTCAGCTCACAATGACCTTGAACCACGGACGAGATCGAGATGCCCAATAGGTCATGCTCCTCACCCCCACTGTCATCGGTTACTTCCGAGGATCCCAGTCCCGGTCAATCTCCTCCAGCAACCCCTCGATGCCCAGCTTCTTCGACCCCAGGATATCCTCCAGGCTGAGGATCTTGAAGCTCGCCGCGTTGCTCGTGGTTCCATCCGGCAGCTGATTAGCGTCGTCGTGCACCACCACCAGCCCGTACGGGAAGTCGTCGTTCAGGGCCACGCCCACGGCGGCCAGGCCGTCCGTGTTGCTCACGGCATCGATGGCGCCGTCCGCAGACTCGGTCACGGTGAAGGTCGTCACGTACTCGTGCGGGGAGCCGCGGCGGTAGACGTTGTACGCGCTGACGCCCTGGCAGGATACCAAGATGAAGCCCTGGTCGGGCTTGGGGCCGACGACGAGGGTGACGCCCTCGACATCGCCGTACAGGTGGCCGTCGCCGATTTCTGCGACCAAGACGGCCTCATCGTCCGAGTCCGGCTCTGCGCCGTACCTCCAGAGCGCACGCGGCTCCTCTCCGATGAAGATCCACCCGTTCTCCTCGTCGGTAACGCATCCCTCGACCTGTCCGCCGCTTCCTCCGGTAAAGTCCCTCACCAGGGTGGTTTGTAGCTCTCCGTCAGAGGTAGACGTCAGCTCGTACTGAAGATACCGGGCCGACTTCTCGTTAACAAAGAGGTACTGCTTTCCGGTATCGGGCGACCGATACGTGCATGAGCCGTAGACGCCAAAGTCTTCCACCACGGGCTGGCTTCCACCAGAGATGTTGACCAAGGTGCCGTTCGACAGCATTTCAAAGAGACTACACTCGTTAGCAACCCACTTCTTTCATCCTGAGACCGGCAGTACTAACCAGAGAGTGTCGTCCTCCCGGCAGGCAGCAAACGCCAAGTCAACGGTGCGCCCACCGGCTTCGAAGCCGTAGATGATGTCGACGTTGTTGGGCTCGCCCGCAACGAACTCCTGGAGCAGGTTGCCAGCCAGATCGAACACACCCAGCCCAGCCGCGTCGCCAGACTTCATAGTCGCGACAATGCGCGAGTCCTCGCGGGAAACAGGCGAGATCCAGATGGCGGGATCGTCGCCGTCGCCAGGCCGAGCCTCGGTCTCATACGACGGCTCGACCAGCAGAAACGAGCAGTGCAGGCCGCCCCATCCCGCTTTGCATTTGCACACGTTCGGCCCGGTGCACTTTCCGCGGCCGGAGCAGTCGTCGGTGCAGGTGTACTTGGTGCACTTCTTTCCAGCGAATCCCGCAAAGCAGTCGCACTTTTGCGACTTGTCCTTGAGGCAGAACCCGCTGTCGGAGCAGGTGGAGCAGATGGGGTCTTTCTTGGAGTTTTCCTTTTCCTTTCCGGGGCTGTATGCCGTGTTCGCCTTGATGCCGACCTCGCTTAGGACATTCTCCAGGGACGTGATGCCGAAGCCGTTGGCCTCATCCGACTCAATCGCATAAGTCAGAAGGCCACCAGGATACTTGGAAGTAGACGCCTGGTAGATGCTGAGGCCCTGAACCTCGATGCCTTTCAGCCCAGTCAAGGTCAGGGTGGCTTGGAGTTTGAAGGATTTGTCGTAGATGGCGATCTTGTCCTCTTGGGCAACAAAGAGGTAGTCGGCGCCCTCCTTGCGGGAAACGTAGACGGCCACTCCGGTCACGTCGTCCTCGGCCTCGCCAAACTTGGTGATTTTAGGTGCCTCTGTGCTCTCCTTCAAGGCGAACTGGTACACGTCTTTGTCGTCGTCCACAGCCAGGTACATGCGCGACTGCGACTGTGACACGGCGCAGCCCGAGACCTCAAATGCCGTGGCAAAGGTTTGGATCTAGACTAGTCAGCAACGATATCGTCCAGAGAAGCTGTGTGCTTACCTCCAAGATCTCCACTGATTTCTTGGTCTCGCGCACAAGAAGCTGCACAGCATGGTCCTTCCCGAAGAGGTACAGATAGTCGTTGCCCGTCTGGCTCTTCCACGAGCAGAGCGCAGACCAGTCTCCGAGCATCTTGAAGTCGGCACCCTTGATGTGCTTGAGCTTGGGGGCCTCGAAAAGGCGAATAACAGAGTCCGGCTGGGCGATGGTGGCGATCAGATCCTTGCTTCCCACGCCATACACGGCGGTGACGAGCTTGGTGCGCCCAGTCACTCGCGAGGACACTTCTGATAGAGAGGTCGAATCGAGGCTGTAAGCGTGAATGCCTCCCGTGTCCGGGTCTCCATCGTTGCCGACCAGCAGGGGCGCCTTGCTGGAGTAGTAAACAGTTGTCCAGTCGGATTTTACTTCCGACGTGACAGCAGTGACGTTGACGTTCAACTCGACGGCGGCCGTGACGACCCAAGCCTGCAAGGCAACTGCCAACAGAGTAACCAGACCAGAAACCACCATGATTGCAACACAGAGTCTCCGAGGTCGGACGAAGAAATTGGTTGAGGGTATGAGAGCGTTGTCCCTCAGGGACCGCGGCGGTTTATATGCCATCCTCACCTCACCACGTGTATACACGCTGCCGAGGTCACTATAACTCGAACGCAACTCGTGCAGTGCGGGCCAAGTTCCATTGGCCGTTAAATCAAGGGCAGTCGCATGAGCGGCGGGCACGGAGATTATGGACGACGCGCCGTTTGTCCTGCGTTGCCCAGGCTCTTTGGGTTGGATTCGGACCTTTGCGTGTCAGTGTTGCAAGGACTCGTGGGGAGGGACGACGTTTCTATTGGGCTGCAAGGGTTCGCATAGTTGCATCCCGTTCCCAAGGCATTGGCGGCCCTTTCATTTCTCCGCTAATAATGCTTGTCGCTTGGCGGTTCGGTGTTCGCATTAGGGAACTCGTTAAACGTCCCCCCCGCAACTAGGTACGTAAGGAGAGTAACGCAGCCTTAGTCCAAGTTTAAAAAGAACCTAAACTGATGTTATCTTTGTTTCCGAATGAGGTCATATAGAATGGTCCACTGTACATGTCACCGAGCTGTCTGACCTGTGGGGGTTGCACCCCGGCCGTCTAAAATTGGCGCAATTGTCTTACACCGGTTGGCGATTGGGACGACTTGAAAGAAAAGGGCAGCCGCTGTTGATATTTTATCCTATCCTCAAGTCTACTGAGGCGATGAATATTATGTGGAACAGAACGATCGAGAATCGAAATAAATATACCTTTGCAAGTCAAATAGTTCCTCTGGTACAGGGTAGGCAGCCTCGAAATATGCCCTTGTTTTGTTCGTGAATGCATCCATCGATCACTTGTCAAATCCATCTTGCCCCTGGTTTCAGATCCCACTAGTCTACACTAGCCTGGGGACACCTGCGTTGCAATTCTGCTTACTAAGACATCTTCGCCTTCGCTGATTGTCTGGGTATGCAATTCTTGCTGCATCAACACTACCATCAAGTAGCCATCACCATCAAATAGCACTCGATCCAAGGATTGTTCATCATAAAGGTACGGCTCGACTTAAACCAAAAACCTGTTTTGATATTCTGTGACTGGCCAGAATACACGAGTCCCAATATATTATTCGTCATTTGCCGCAGTGGAACTCTCAGTGTACGTTTGCGACTCAGCTCACAACGGACGCGATCAATAAGACGTTTTAGTAAACCATCAAAAATGAGATCAATATTAATTAATGTATTCCAAAAAAAAAAATTGGGTATAGTAGCTTCACTATGGAGGGCATCCGTAAAAGATCAAACACTTCCTCCTTCTTTCAGAAACCCTGTGTTGCAAGATGCAGCTCCGACGACGACTTGGACAAGTTGCCGCCGTCAAATGTCTTCGCTTGCCCAATCGTCGAGTCCGCTGATGACTTCCGGCCGATGCTCCCGCCATCATTATCGTGCCTGTCTTCGCGCTGGACCACGATCTCCGTCGTCATCATCACCCGGTCGTCGCGATGGATGTGTGTCCGGTGTGCTTGGTCCGACGATATGCCATCCTCGCCGCCGCCCATGGCGTAGGCCTGGTACGAGATGTCGCCGGTGGGTTTCGACCCGGCATCGCTGATGTACGTGTCGAGTGCGATCCCGGTCCTGTTGTTGGTGGGTTGCGTTCGGCTTCGGGGCCCAGAGCTGCCGTCCTTGTTTCCGGTCGTCATCTCCACTAGGCGGTTCAGAATGGTGAACTCGAGCTTCAGCTTCGTGCTGTAGACGAACGCCTTGTATGACGTCTGGTACTGGTACTGATCGGCGTACTCGAGGCCAAGGATGGTGATGTCGAGGAGGATAATGACAAGGTTGACGAGGATGAGGTGGTTCATCAGGCGACGGCTGGCCCTGCCGTTGCCCATGGTGCGCTCAAGCCTCATCAGCTTGACGGTTTCGACGATGTAGAAGCTGGAAATGATGATTTCTTGGATAAAGAAGATCGTGACCTGGATTTTCTCCATGATGGAGTACGGTTGGACCCAGGGACCCGGGTTGGAGGAGAAAGAGCCGTAAATCATGGGAATAATGGCGCCGTGGCAGACAACAGCATCGACGATAATCATCCACAAGATCATCTTCAGCCGCTTTCGGTTCCGCAGCACCAGATGCAGTCGAGACCACAGCACCAACGACTGACCCGTCACCATGGCCACCCAGCCGACGCTGATCAGGGTCCCGGCCAAGTACCCGAGCGAGTCCGGGGCAAAGTACTTGACGAGGAAGCCGCCGCAATATATAGGGATCCCCCAGGAGGCGCACAGGAAGGACCAGAAGTAGAGGCCGGCGTGCCGCTTGAACGTGCCCCAGATGATGCAGGTGAGCTCGACGACATTGTACATAGCGAGAGACAGGAAGACAATGATGATGTAGACGGCGACGTGGGAGAACCCCTCGGTGCCGGAACCGAAGGAGCCCATGGCTGCGTAGTTGGAAGAGGGTAAACGGGGAAAGGCCGTGAGTAGCGAAGAGGGAGAAAGGAGAGGCTGCCCCAGGTCGAGGACCTGTAAAAGGAGGGCAGAAGTTGGAGGTCAGGAGCAAATGCAAGCTTTGCCGACACAACGCATAACGGGTGGGCGTTTGAGGAATATGTATACTACCTTAGCCAGAGCTACGGATGCAAGAGGACGTCGTGTCTCGGATGCCCGTCTCGTTGCTCGGTCCCTGATCGGCACTCAGGCCTCTTGGCAGCACGGCCTTCAAGTCGGGGACGAGCCTGGGAGCCAAGTCCCGAGTACCATCGAGGTTGCCTTCAAGAGGAGCCAACGTCCAAGTCGGCAGTACGTTTGCGAGATACCCTAATGCGGCCGGCCCCCTGGTCCTCAGTCCGAGTCCCCGCAAGGCCGGCTTAGACTGGGACCGGGGGAGGGATGATTCAGTGCAGACAGAGCCTGGGAAAGGGCCTGCTGATTTTGCATCATTGTCCAATAGTTGAAATGCGGTTTCTAGATGAAATGGCCACCTAGTTTTGCCCACCCGACTCACGAGTCAGGTGCGTGACTCGCACCCCAGACTGAAGAGTGCCACACCGGGGAAAGGACTGGGGGTGCCAAGTAATGGGGCTGCAGATGCTTGGATTTGCCGTCGATCCCATCCTGGGCCAAGACGAATGAGAGGAGCGGTATCGACGTGGGACTGCGTTACGTGATGGGGCGCGTTGCAGGGTGTTGTGCTGAATCTTTAGCGGGGAGGCCGGCATCGCCAGCCGAAGACGGGCAAGGAAGGCCTCGGAAGGCGAGCCGGAATAGGGTTCGACTAGCTGGCTAGTGTCGTCGAGATGTGACGCGCAAGACAATGCCTTGTGGACGGTGATGGACGGTTGACGAAAGAAGGCGGCGAGAGAAGCATTGTCTGGTGGAGTTGCGTGTAAGAGAGAGGCTGCATGCAGACGTGACACCGACTCGTTCCTGTTTTGCTTCTTTCTTCCATCGCATCCAGAACAAGCCCTCGAGGCATTCTAGAAGGCCCCTTCCGCTCCGCCACTGTCTCTCCTTTGTGCGGGTGCCGAGTTCTCGTCGCAGCCAGGCCGAGTCAATTACCACCAAAACACCACCAGCACCACCGCCAACCACGCAGTGGACAGCGCCATCAACGCCCAAGACGCCCAAGACGCCCAGCAATTCAGCTCGACCTTCGCCGACGCTCTTCCTTCATTAAAACCGCTGCCCTGTCGTCTGGCGCGTCCCCGCAGCCAACGGATCGGCGGGAGCTGGACGCTAGCATGACTGTAGCTCGCCGCCCATCGACGCCACGGCGGGAAACCCAGTCACAAGCTGCCGGTTGACGATCAAGCAATCTGGCCCTGGTGTACCCAAGCCCCGGGATTCACAGTATCATGCCCCAGCCAGCCCCAGTGCTCATCATTCCCCGCAGCTTTTATTAGTGCGCTGCCGGCCGCGCCTGGCGTTGAGCCTCTCGTGCAAGCGAATGTCTCCTCATTACGTACTCTGGGACGCCCTCGAAAGCCATGCGAATGTCCTGTTCTGGAAACGTAATAACCCTAAAAAGTCTTCATTAGTGTGCGAAGTTTCTGAACAGGATGGCCACGGCTTTCGGAAATCGGATGTATCAAGAATGCTGCTTTTCCTTTCTCGTCTTGTCTTTCGCCTGTCGATGAGGGGAACATGGACTAGTATGCCGATCCTCCACACCAGCAACGACTCAACGGCCATCGACGATAACCACCCGGGCACCACGGACCGCGTCCTGTCACACTTAGCTGTCAATATCCCTCATACGGACTGGCTGGGCTGGCGGTCTTATTTAGCTGACAGGCTTGAGCTGGCGCGTCTTAACACGAGCCCAAAGCTAGCCTTGCGCGCCTCGTCGGATCTTGCTATCCGACTCTCCGACGACGAACCAAGCCTTGCCTAAGCAATACGACGGGCTTGAAAGAGAAAAGGAGAGGATCCCTGTTAGATCGCGCAAGCTGCCGCTTCCTGGTCGCTGTTCGGCGGCCAAAGCGCGCGGAAACCCTGGGTCCCCTGTTCCCTGGAGCCGTTAGGTTTAATCAAGTATCATCGTTACTACTGTCCTTGAAACCCTGCAGTTCTGTGATGGAAACGTCTAACGTTATGTGATACTTGGAATCGTCCCCGTGGTGCTCGGACTCATGCGGGTCATGGTCGGGAGGGTGGAGACGCACAGGGCGCTGGAGGCAGACCGTTGGATAATTGGGCCTGTCAAGTATTAAGTCTGATAGGTAGTACTCTACTCTGTAATAAGTAATGGAATCAGTGGCCAGGCCTCTGCTCATGGTCCAGGAATAATGTTGATACGGAAGTTGCTACATCTTGGACTCAAGCAAGACCCGACAGGACAATCTAGAGAACAAACTGGTATCTATTGGGATTAATTCCTACCAAGGGCGAACCCGTCACATATACCTCTGTTGTCTACCCAATCTTATCTTTCAGTTTCTTTGTAATAAGCAAAGACCGCCCCAGCTCAACACCACCACGTAGCCTAAGCCACGCAAATATGATACAAGATGCCATATTCACGAAAACAAATCCTAGATAGAGGAACCACCTATACTTTTTGACAGTTCATTGAAACGCAGGCCCAGGTCTGTGAACAGCACTTTCCTGAGTCCGCTGCGTCTGATCAACTGTTCGCTCACTCCATGCTGCACGTAGATACACCTCTTGTTCAACAATGCAATGTCCGAATATGCGAACATCCGTGACGCACAACGTGATGGCCTCGGTGACACACGAACATTTCATGGACATAATGTAGTAAATCTCTATAAATCGGGAGCCATGGTCGGCAGCATATCGAGGCAATACGTAACAATCGTGCATCTGATACAGTATCGTCAGATCCATAACCATCTTGACTCCCCTGGCCATGGCCTCCAATTCACAAAACCTGACGTTCGGCGTCGAGCTTGAGTTCATGTCTCATGCTCCTAAGCCTCATCCACCGAGGGGGGAATCAGCTGCAGCAAGGCTGAATATCGCAAAGCAACTAGCAAAGCACACGAAGCTCCCTATCGCTCTTGAATGCTGGCACGAAAATAACCACGGTTGTGCCATCTGCTCCTGGATTCACCGTGGGAAAGATGGCTGCACGCATCTCCTCTCTCCGGGGAATACCAACATCGACAAGGACGGGCAGCTTGAAGGGACCTGCTTTGTCGTCAAGGAAGAGCCCCTCGGTGAGCATGTATCCAGGATTAACGAGGAAAGGAATTGGCCTGGCATCGAGATCGCCTCGCCAATTTTCAAAGCCGGTGAGTTGACCGCCGGACTGCCCGCCCTGTCCGAGACCGTCTCTACCCTTCGTAACATGGACGCGAGCATCACCGCCGACGAGTCCTGCGGGCTGCACGTCCACGTCGGCGTCGAAGGCGGCATGACCCTGCTGCTTGCCAAGAAGATCATGACGCTCGTCATGGTCCTCGAACCCACTCTGATCTACGAGCTCATGGCTCCGTCGCGGGTGACGAACGCCTGTGCCGCGCCCATCAAGAAGGAAATGCTCATTGCCAGGGGAAAGGCCTCAAACAATACTGCGGATCATGATCCCCAGGGAAGTTGCAAGCTGCTGGACGCCCATGTCCCACCGGTCAAGGCCGTGAAGCCGGCGGAGTGGAACAAGCACGACCCGGCCGGGTTCTATGACATGTTGGGGGTCATCTGGGAAAGCAAGTCGCTCCAGAGACTCTGTGCACTCACCAAAAGCTCGTTCGCATACCGGGGCGGGTTCTACCTTTCCCTCCGTAACTCCCAAGGCGATGCGAGAAATCCAACTTACCCCGATGAGAACCTGGAGAAGACGCCGTCGACCATCGAGTTTCGATATGCGCAGATGAGCTTCGACGTGGAGTTCCTGCACAACTGGATCGATGTTCTCTTCCGGGTGGTGAAGCTAGCCCAACAGGACGCTGCTGACTTCCAAACGTGCCTTGCTTCCATTTATGAACTCGCGGATAAAACTGTCGAGCATGGAGAACATCCGTGGCAGGTAATGATACGGGAAGTGCTCCAGCTGGGGCACCAGCTCCCAGCATGGAGACTGCAGCGGCAAAAGTACTGCCGGGGAGAGGAGATCTCGTTTCTTGACAGCGAAAAGATTCTGCTGCCAGTGCCTCGGGGAAATGAGCAAGGCGATGATAGCGGGCCCGCTGCTGATCAGTAACGCCCGTCAGCTGGCTGCTAGGCCCTAGGACAACGGAGCTATGGATACCCGGAAATAGACGTGCCGGTGCTTTGGATTGATTGGTACCGGGACAAAGATAGACGACTCGTATCATAGAAAGTATAGAGAAAATAATGTGCTTTATCCTTGGAACAAATGCTTGACTTGGCAGCATACGTGAAACTAGTCCTCGGCTTTGTATGCCTTCTTTGTTCATTGCCTTGGTGGTTATTGTGAACGACGCATTGATGAAAAGGAGAGCGCCAGCGTATCAAGTCGCAATGGCTAGACTTGGGAATCACACCTAGTTAGGCTCCACTCGCTCCTCTTGCTCCTGTCTATCACTGTGTCCATCGGTACCCGGAACCCAGGCCGGGCATGGACCCACACCGATACGGAGTGGGGCCGGACCAGAGAGCTTCATCCAGAGAGACAGCAAAGGGGAGACTTCCTTGGGACAAGTAATAACCAGAGGCTCGAATTCAAGACGGCTTCGACTTCATCTCATCCATGGACTCTCCGGCTCCCCCTCAAACCGCCCCCCTCAAAC
>JABSTB010001243.1:0-16486 GCA_013756995.1 Neonectria neomacrospora | reverse complement strand
ATATTGGAGGGAGACCGCGCAGCCCAGTACCGCAGCCTTATTTATTATTATTCCTGGGAAAATGGCTGTACGCTTCCGTCAGAAATCACCGGAGCCTCGTTCTGCAAATCTCGCATGGGCCCGGCGGGATGGCGGCTGATGCCCAGCAGCACCACGAGGCAGCTCTGAGCCCGCGGCGGCTTGCATGCAGCAAGGCAGACCCAGGCTCAGCAAGTCATTTTGGCGGTTGAAAAAACCAGTCCGCCACAGATGGACCGTCGTGGACTCGACGAGGTGGAGGTTGTGTCGGCGGCGACGGTGGGTGTGAGAAAGGCAGAGCTCAAGGAGGGATGGGTGTCATGGACTCTGCAAAGAGGAGGCTCTAAGCGCGTCCACGTCTCTCTTCCGTCGGGCAACTTCGTGCAGACGGCATCCTGAGTCAGATACACGGCAGCGCATCGAGATCTAGACGGCCGTCTCTCTCTTTGGCTTTGAGACAGGCCAACACCAACATCCCCGTCGTTTCAAGCCCGGGCACACACAAACACACGCCTTCAGCCTCATCAACCCCCGCGCCTCTGCTGGCGCTCCTCATGATTGAAGCTCCCCGGTGGTAGACTAGCAAGCCGGCAGCAATTGTGCAATCAGGGCGAGCGAACCCCGCCATGCGTGGCAGAAGGTCTCGAACCCAACCCCGAGAAGATGGCCATCGTGGTACGAATACACTTTTATGCTTTCCTTTCTTTTTTCCTAGTCCTATGCCGCTGCAGTCAGGCCAGGAGGGGTGGATGCCTTGGATGGCATGGCAGAGAACGACAGCCTCACCAGTGCGCCATCCGGAAGGAAGCACACCCCCATGGCATGGCATTGCAGCATCCGCTCGCCCCATTTTCATAGTTGAACGCGACGACGGAGAAGAGGAAGAGGGCCGGCTGGCCCCCGAGTTTCGAGTGTCGGATCGTCTTTGGTTCATCTGGTTTTGTCTCAGACGCGTAGGCGGGCTGTCCGTGGACTTGCTCCGTCTCCCCGGGCAGCAGTTTCGAAGAGTCATGGCCACAGCAGACATACGAAGCCCGGCTGCGATTGGGCTTTGTATCCTCCAGCCAGTCAGCACGTTGAAACAGGTGACAAGCAAACAAACCAAAACGGAGAGGCGTTGTACATGCTGGAGTGAGAGCCGGAACCTGAGCTGAACTGACCTGTCTCCCGCCAAGCCCCTTGGCTTGCATCAATCAGCTTCTGCCCAAAGCCCAAAGCCACGGGAGCCTGTATTCTCCATTGTGCTGGATGTTGGTGGTGGCCATGCCGCTGCCGCTACGGCTGCTGCCTCGCCCACAGCCTGATAGCCATTGTCGTGCTCAACCGCCGTCCAAGGCTCCAACCAGCTGCCCTCCCACACAGCCTGTTAAGCATGTCTTACTCAACACTCATCCACCCAGCTCAAGCCACCACTGACCCGAAATAGCTCCCCAAACAACGGCCTGCGACCTAGGCTCTGGACCTCTCTTCGACTCCAGGGCCACAAGCCACCACAAAGCCACTGCGGCTCCTTGCCGCTCCCCCACTCCATGCCCGGCGCGAGGACGCAAACTACTTAGCCGTCAGAACTCGCCAATCATGGCTCACGCAGTTGGATCACCCAGCACTCTCCCGGTTTCCCCTCCCCCTTCCCGCCGCTTCTTTGGTTAGCTTCGAGTCGTGGATGCGTTCCCGGGCGAGTTTCCGCCTCACATTTTTACTTGCGCGTTGTCGTAACCCTTGTTGCAAAACGAACGGAAACCATCGTGGAGGGAATTGATTGGCAACTTACCTGAGATTTGAACAATGCGAACCGGTATCCAAGCCGGGTGGATGCACATTAGGAGCAAAGGAGGTAGATGATAAGAATGGTAAGAATCATGTTTCGTAGATTCAAATAATAGACAGTGATACGACAGTGCAAAACGCGGGGAACAAAACTGTTGCTATCAGGTCAAAGCACTGTCATTCATTGCCGCTCTCGGCAGAAAACCCAACCAGCGCACTCCCTAAGCACTCCAACGTCATCTTCAATAACAAAACATGCCACGAATCAACGGGGAGAACCTGCCAACTGGGCAATCGGGATATCAGATGCAAAATACACTTTCCCCTTCTCTTCCTCTTCCTCATTATCAATCGTCCACGTCGCAACCGTATTTTCGCTTGATTTCGTTCCGTCCCCCCTTCGTCAGCCCTGATTTGAAACGTCTTCCACAAATCAAGAAACCGGTCGGTGTGTGTAGGCGTTTGCCAGGGGTGCATCTCATTGCCACATCTGTGTGTGCGTGCGTGCGTGCATCGTCGATACGCGCATCGTGTTTGGTGGCCTTCTCCCGCTCGTCCGCCTCACTTGTTGAGTTAGGCTGTCTATGCCTTCTTCTCCAACGCGGGAGCCTCGACTGGAGTAACCCCCGCCTCTTGAGCCTTATGGCCGTCTGCCGGAATGGTGGGTTGCGTGGTCAACTTGTTATCAATGGTGCTCGAAGTGGAGCCAAATGTTGCGGTGTTGTTGAGGACAGGCGACGTGGGCGTCGACGTGGGCGTCGACGGCGAGCTGTCGACTTTGCCTGACGCAGTGGCAACGCTCGAGATGACCTGGAACCACCTCTGGGCATCTTCGGCCGTGTGAGCCTTGAAGTTCAGTTCCGCCGAACCCGTGAGCTTGCTGCTCAATCCCTTGGCCTTGTCCTTGCCCTTAACGTTGAACTTCACCCCGTTGGGCGTGCCGACTGTGGCATCGGGAAGATAGATAGACATCTCTGGCTTGGGGTCCTGGCGCGTGTTGTCCGAGTCCTTGAACTCATGCAGGAACTTGGAGGGAGTGACCACGTAGTAGCTGGTAGAGTAGCCCCATGACAGCTTGTTGCGCGACTTGCGCTCTAGGGAACCCTCGACCAGGGGCTTGGTCGCAGCGTGATCCATGTTGGGGAACACCACCGCTTCCACCGAGCGGGGAGGCTCGTTGGCACTGACGAGACGATCGGCACTGCGGGCCTGGAAGTGATTCCACTCAAAGTCGGGAGCGACGCGCTGGACTGCGCCCAACATGTCTGCGTGCAAAGCGCGAGTCTTCTCGCCCTGTCCACCAGCCAACTGGGTAAAGGCCTCCATGGCCTGCTGGATGACCTCGATAACATGGGCCTCGAACGTTGAGAAGTTGGTCTGCACAGCAAGGAGATCGTTGCGGTGGTTGTTCTCAGCAATGACCTGGTTGCTTAGACGGTGCAGGACACCACGGTTGATAACGTAGGGGTCGTCGTGGCCATTAAGGTGCCCACCAGTGGAATCGAAGGCGGCACTCTGCTGGCCGAGCAGCTCAATGTGCTTCTGTGTGGTGTTGCGGGCCTTTTCGACCTCCTTGGCCCCCTTCTGCACGCCGTGGGCCAGCTCCTTGGCCTTGTGCTTAATCTCCTTGTGTAGGCGTTCGAGAATGGGTAGAACGGAGCCCTTGATGCTCTTTTCGGTCTCGATATTCGTGTTGATTATGGCCTGGGTGTTAGAGCGCAGGTTCTCGAAGAATCCGGCGACGCCGCCTAGGCTCTGGTCGAAATGGTGGCCCTCCTTGAGGGGATTAGAGATGGTCTGTGAAACGAGGTGTCAATGTCAGTCTCCAGCAATTCTTCTATTTTTCCTTTCTTCTTCTCGTCTTGCTCTCCTCTGGATCTACAGCATTCGGGACTAGAAGCGCTGTCCGGGTCGAACGAACCTTGAGAACCTTCTCGTACTCCTTGGCCTGGTGACCGTGGATCTTCTCCGTGGCCTTCATGTATTCCTCGAGGTAGCCGACGGCATGTTTCCACGCCTGAAGACGCTCCGCGAGCAGCCCGGCGGTCTGCGCATTCAGTCAGCAAACCCGTTGTCCCGGAGCGTTTCGCCTGCATTCGCATCGCTTCATGTGGCTCGGGAACGGCCACCTACAGTGGAAGGGTCCACCTCGGGGACGGCTTCTTCGCTCAGGCCGGTGGTGGCCCTCGAGGGCAGGGCCGAAGTGGTGGGCGAGACGGCAGTAGCCATGTTGACGATTGCGGCGTTGGAGTCTTTTCGGGAACCGAGACGCGCTTGCACGAGAGTAAAGCGGTGAAGTGGGAAGAAAGGATGAAATTAATTGCCAACAGGAACTTGGCAGGGGGGGAGCTCAAGTAGCGGAAGAGGGGTATCTATCACAGGGGGGTAGCTCTTTGTTGGGCCGGGGCGGAAGGTGGAATGTGGAAGGATTAGGTTCCGATGCAAATGCGCAAGACTTGCGGTCTAGCAGCGACAGATAACTTATACGCGGATATTCCCCAGCAGCAACGTACGGCAAGAAGACGGCAAGACAGGTTGCAAAAGGGTGCGATGACGTTTTCGAGGAGGCACGATGGTGGGGAGACGGCGGGAGAAACAGATGCCGATGGTGGTGCTGGCTGTTGGCCTCTGGACCCTTGTAGAGATTCTTCTGGTCCAGTCGGTGACGATGTGGCTCGACGCGGATTCAGCACGAGAGACGAGACCTTCTTGAGTCCTGACCACCAACACCCAATCCTGGGCGAGCAACTTAGCACTAACACTATACTCTAAAATGGGCCCATATTAGCATTCACGACTTCATTTGCTAAGACGAGGGTCCACGGTCACAGGGCGTGGAGCACAAGCACCAAGCACGATCATACCCAAGACTGTTGATTGATTGATTGACTGACTGATTGATTTGATGGGTGTCCCTCCGCCCTGTACAGCTGAGCCAAGACACCTCGCTCCACAATGCCACCCACGTTGACATGATCTAACAACCTCGAAATGCTTTGACCAACCTTGAGATCTTGACCAATCTCGAGATGACTTGGCCAAGCTGGACATGGAATGCTTCACCCCTGCCACGTATCTATGGAAGATTGTCCCAAACCCAGCATCGTCATTAATCATCACCACCACCCATCTTCTGTTCTGCTTCCCATCATGAGAATTATCAACGCCCATCATCAGACATTCGAGACCCCGCGCCACCACCATCCCGCCAAGTCGTGACGTCAATGGTCCCTTAGCTTGTGCCACACTAAAGGCAAGGGCCGCTTCTCTCCTTCTAGTCCACTTGTTGAGTAGTTAAGACAGAGAAAAACACCACGACGACCGATAACCCACCCTGCTCGACCAAACAAACAAACCCTTCGTTGTAGCTCCCGAGTCCCATTCGGCAGCTTTCGTCGTCACTGCCCGGTTTTTCTCTTGGAGGCAAAACTGTGACGTTTCGCACGTATACCACACCACCGCGGAACTAGAACCACGCCACCCCGCGCGTTCTCAGCTTGGGGCATTCGGGAATACTAGGAAATACGTTTTCTGGAAATGGTGGGCTCAGATCATGCACCATCCCCATGCATCCCTTCCATCCACCATCACCGTGCGGATGTGAGTGCGAAGCTCGGATGCGGGCGAGGCCCGAGCTTATGAGCCTCCCTGGTTGCGATTTCTGACATTGACTTACACTTGAAGCATGATTTCACGACAATCCACATATAAGTAAGTCTGTCAAGGGCTCAGATCGTGTTCAATACCCAATGTCTTCTCTTGTGTGATACGTATTTGGCTAAGTACTTACGTATCAGTACGCTCTAGGGTATTACCGTACAACTACTGTACAAGGAACGTGCCGCCCGTGATTCTCTGTCTCATGCGTGCTTATTCGTATCGCGTCTGGTTCTGGTTCTCCTGCACTCTTTCGCCCATTCACCCTTTGTTCAAGAATGTCTCTCCGAAATCAGCCCTTGTTTGCACCCAGTCTATCATGCCCAAAAGACGAAACAAGAAAAATTCCCCGCTTGGGGTCCCAGTTTGTTCCTCAAAACGCCGCCCATGTCCAAAAATATCGCTTCAGTTTGTCTGTGCAATGTTGCCTCCAACTGTTGCCGTAAAAAGAAATATAAGAAATAAAAGAGAACTGTTGACACGTCGTGTCATCGCCAGTCAATAGCCCGTCCCTGGAATTTTGATAGACCACTCATGTCCTTAAACGACATACATCCTCCTGTGGTTCGCCGTGTCGTCTGTGTAGGAACGGCCTAGGAGGCTGGTCGGCCGTGAGACATGGTGAACCTGGTGAATGTGATCCTCGCCCGCTTGGTCCTCCGAGATGGTCCCAAGAGGATCCGCCACGATATCTGCCGCGGGAGGGGTCCGGGGAGCGCTCAGCGCCGTCTGGTAATCAGGTAGCGGCACGCTGCCGGACTGGGCACGGGACCGCGCCGGGGTTCGGACCGCCGTCTGGTAGCTGGGGACCTTGTTCAACTCGAAGAACTCGTCGGGGTCCAGATGGTCCAGATCGACGTGCTCGGCCGAGTTCCGCGACGAATCGTCTCCTCCGCTGTTGCTCCTCGTCAGAACACCTGACTGTGGCTCCGATCGCGGCGCTGCCCCGTGGGGTGCCGAAGTCGGGGAAACGAAGCCAGAAGCCGAGCCGATTGACGTGTAAGATGTGTTTCGCTGCGAGGGATCAAGTGATACATCCGCTAGTCGTGATGATAGCGCTGCGGGAGCCACGGGCCGGCTGTGCGTCAGGGCTGCAGCCAGGTTGTCCGAGGACCCGGATCGCGACTGTGCGTAGAAGGGGCTGCTGACACCGGACTGGATTCCGGGCGTCTGGAAGCCGCTCATATCGACATCCTCGTAAAGTTGGTCGAGCACGTGCTCGCCATAGCCGGGAGGAGCCATGGTGCCGAGGATCTGCTCGGCGGGGGTACTGGGCGATTGATCGACGAGGTCGCCTTGCTCATCGAGAGGCATGTTCGGGGAGATGAAGATGGAGATGGGGAGGGTGGCGCGAAGCTGTAATTCGGTGTGTTAGTATAACTGGTACTGGCCGATTTCATCCACGCCTGGGAATTCTCACCTCAGAGATATGGCCGTCGGGGTTGCAGAGCGCAACCGTCAACTTGATCTTATGGCGGACCTTGATGCCGTGGTGGTTGAGATCCTGAATGCACTGGCGCAATCGCTTGGGCAGGTCGAGCCTCTTGGTCATGGCCCAGCCTTCCTGGCCGGTGTCCTCAATCATGTCCTGCCAGTGTTCCTCTCTTGACACTTCGAATTTCCACACGGCAACTTCGCGCTCGGTCCGGTGTTCCCTGATGTTAAGACCAGAAGGCCCCTGGACGCAGCACTCTCGAACCTCCATAAGTCTCGCCGTAATGTCTCCTAGCTCCAGCGCCTTCAGGAGAGGAGTAAATCGCATTTCCATAGATACTGAGCCGCCAAAGACTACGGCCTTTTGCGGGATGACAATTGAGTAGTCGACCTTGTTGGGCCAGATGTTCTCGACGCTCATGGCGTGGAGGAACTCGAGGGCGCCGGGCTCCAGGGTTCGGATTATTCGGAGGTGCTTGTAGGCGTGGAGGTCGTATGCCAGCTTGCCGCGTCCTACGGTCGCCTTGAGTCTGTAGGTGATGGATGCTTCAGGGATGCCCTCGACACTCTCGGCCGTGTCGCCGGGAAGCATGTATTCGAATGGCCACTCATAGTTGCCGGCGGGGAGGGTCATGCTCTTGCCGTGGGTTCCGACGAAGGGCGACCATCGGTGCTCGAGAATGGTGGTGGATTTGTCGACTTTTTGGCCGGAAACGCCCGGAGCACTTCCTCTGGGGTCAGCCCAACTATTCACACAGACAATCTTGGTTAGGAATCGTCCTGGGAGGGGATTTAATTCCAAGAGGGGGGATTGGGGAGTCATACGAATGGCGCAGCGTGCCGATTAGTCGAAGGCGGACATCTTCCATGCGCAGGGATGATTGCAAGCACAAGACGAGGACGCCCTTGAGGAGCTGGCCGGTAGATTCATGTTCAGTGCCTCGAAAGACGATAAAGTCGCTGTCCAGACTGTTGCGCGCGCAGCGGATTAGCAGGTTGGCCTGGCGGATTCCGAGGATCGCTGTGCACACATACCGAATGTCGAAGAGGCTGTAAGAGTTGCGCCCCGTGACGGATGAGAAGGGCTTAAAGGACGGCATGGTGGGGGGAATTGGGGGAGGTGATGAGAGGTGGAAGAGGAAGGATGAAGATGGCCGGATCGCATCCAAGAAAAAGGGCCAAGGGGGATGCGGAAAAGTTGGGGGAGGGCCGGGACGGTTTTAATGGACAATGGCATCCCACGACGACGACACGCACGACACGCACGAGTCGACTGTCGACAGTCGGCGGCGTCGGCGGCGGCGGGCGGGATGTCTGTGCCTCTCTTCTGGTGTGTCCCCCCAAACAAGAGTGTGTCTGGCGTGTGCCTGGGACGTCTCTGGTGTGCGTCTATGGCTGACGGGTGGTGGGGCAAGGCGAGATCAGTGGCCGTTGAAGACACAGCGGGGTGTGGGCAGTCAGTCAGTCAGTCAGTCAGTCCAGTCTCCGTCTGTCGCAAGCCGCCGTCAACAACAAGCAGCACGTTTACCAGTTGCGAGCTACAAGGGCCCTGCGTGCGACAAGGGCCTCCGGAGGCGAGAGATCAGAAAAGCGGCGCAGGTAGGACCCGATGGTGAATCAGATGGGCCGGCTGACGATGGCGGATGGCGGACGGCTGATGAGATGGCTGATGATGGGGACAAAAATATATAAAAGAGGGTCTTGCTGATAAGGCACCTTGCCGTGGGTCACTTGTACGTACAGTGGTACTCCTGACGTACGAAGTACTGCGGTATTCGTCAAACAAATCAAATCCAGGTCGCGAAAAGAGACAAGATGGCGATTGGCGTCGGCAATAACTCTGCCCAAGCAGGTGGGTTCACTTCAGTTTTTTGCAATGGGCTGAAGACTGAAGACTGATCAAAGAGAGGGGAAGGGGAGTGCAGGCTTCGCTCTCGCAAGTCACAGCCTATTCCCGTTCCCATGCAACAACATGCAACACGCCCGCCCCAAGCCTTTTCCGGCCACGGCAAGGCAGTCCTCCTGACACTCTACAGCAAGCCAGATCGACGTCGTGGAGTCATGTCCATGGTTCACCCCAAAATGCCATGCACGGAAGTACAGCATTGCTTTTCCCTACCTGCCTGTACATACCTCCCCTAGACCAACGGAGCTTTGAGGGTTTGCTTGCCGGCCGGCCGGCCGCAATGATGCTTTGTTACTTCAGGGCCATGGAGGTGCCGGAGGCGAAGCCACTAGCGGAGACCAAGCCAGCCGCCATGGACAACGGGAAGAGGAGTGTCTAGTCCATCGACTTTCTCTGAAGGTGGAACATGCTGCCAAGTTTGGTTTTCTGGATTGCGCCGAGAAACCAAAGTCGCAGAATGCCCATCGGGACTCGGGAGAGACTGTGCCAACCTGGCAAGCAGCTCAGCCTAGCAGCAGTGTGCATCCATGCCACGAGAGGGCTTGGGTGGAGCAGAGTTGCCGAAGTGCCAGGCGTCGGTGGGCTTTTGAGTGGGCATCAGAGGGCATTCGAGGGCACGAAAAACGGGCACCACAAGAATGATGGAATCGCGAAAGCCAGCCAGCCAGTTGTCGGTTCGACATAAAAACACACAGACACTCGGACTCGCAGAAACAAGCACTGCTAGCCAGGGTAACGATGGTGGTGGGTGCTGGTGGTGGGTGCAGGTGGGGCGGCGACGCCGTGTCACTTGTGGCTGCGCAGGGCCCAGGGCGCGAGTCACCGCGAATCGTGCTATCGAAGCCCGATGGAAGCTTTCCCCTCCTGGCGGCCACCCTGCAGCAACGCACCGGCTGGTTGGAGGGGGCGTTTTTGGCGCTGGCGCAGTGTGGGACGCCGAGGAGGAAGGGCCCCGGAGGGGGGGCGCCAGGGCTTCTCTTGTTCAGGGTTCAAGGGGGAGAGGGGGAGTGCAAAGAAACGAAGATGCATGACGGGAGAGGTGTGGCATGAGAGAAAGGAACATCCACTGGAATTTGGATACTGCTGAGAAAGGCAAGCCTCACGGGCACGGAGGGATATTTCAAATCTCAGTGTAAGTTTGCTAAAGGCCCGGAGCCTTTGTTGTTACTGATCTGAATTGCACTGTCTCTGAATCTGTATCAACCGCGAGTCGTTCGATGGTCGAGGGCCGACTAAGAAGTTATCCACTGCTGCTTTCCACAGTTTCCCTCTCAAGGTACTCAAATCATTCAAGTAGTAAGTTGGATGAAACAGCAGGAACACAACGGAGCCTTCTCTGCGGACTACGAGGTCCGATCCAATGGAATGGATGCTCGTACGAATAGTGCACTGCCAGTGTGTCCCTCGAACATTTTCAAGCCCCCAAAACCCCCACGTTCCAGCTCCCACGTCTACGCCCACGCACTTCAGCAAGCGCAAGCGACGCACGCACTCACGCAACGCACGCGCAGTCCTCACACGTATCGCAGGGCAGAGCAAACCGAAGGCGCAAGGCAGCCCGTACAACACACATCCATGGTACGTACCCCCGCCCACGCCTCCGATGAGAGGACGGCCAGATAGAACCCGTCGCCGTATCGGTGTCCACCGGGCCCGCCATCGCCATGGGTCCCGTCGGGTCCATCACCTCGCCTCACCACGCCCGCAGGCGCAAAAAGGCCAGAGAAGAAAGTCTAGAATTGCCGTTTTAGGTGCAGCAGTGAGCGACTTCTCGTCGTCCTGTTGGGCGCACACCGACGGCGACCAAAAGCATCCACCGTCCCTGATAGCGAATACCGGGCCGCAGCCCCTCCCACCTTGACCCCCTTTCGCCCTTCTCGGCCTCATCCTCACGATGGCTTCCCCTTCCCCCTCGCCTGCGGCTCCGACTTGGCCCTAGCTTGGTGACTTGGGCTGCCTGAGCTAGGCGTAGCCCCTGCCGCCAGCCCTTCGGATATCTTGGTCAACCAACCCATAGAGCGCAGACGTGCTTATCTTAGGAACCCGCCCAGCCGCCCGCCAATTTTTATTTTTTTCGTACCGCCGTCTTTTTTAGATGTGTCTTTGACATACGGATCGGATAGGATAGGATCGGATAGGCTTAAGCTATTGTTGGGCCTGCCAGGCGACCTAGAAGGCGGCACGACGCACACACACAGACAGTCAGACAGATACACACTCGACCAACTGCACGCCCCTTGGATAGACTCCGTGATATGATCCGTCATGCTCGTTCGGGTCAGCCGAGCTCTCGCGAAAGCGACTGCAGCTGCTCCCTGGGCAGTGCTGGCGACGATTAATATTGGTTCTGCTGCAGATGCTGCTCCTGCTGATGATGGCGATGCTGCAGGGCGGCCTTGGACTAAATCAGCAGCGCATCCCATCAGCAACCAACACCACCAACTGCAGCCCGCCGTTATCCCAAGGAACCACCCGCCCAGAGACATACAGCAGACAAAGACTGAGACACGCCCCTCCCATCCCGAACGCACGCGCAACACACGCCGCAAGCGACCGTACACCGGGCCTATCAGCCAAAAAGCCAAGCCCAAGCCCCCCCAAAGGTCAACAGGCAGCTGACCTGACCCCTGGGGGCTGGACCTGGACCTGGAACCTCAGTGATTGCCCTGGAGGGAAACGTCGCGAGAAAATCAAACTCCGTGGACCACCGCCCGCCCGCAAAGACAGGGCGGGCAGTAGAGCATTTAACCGGGCAAATCGCGACGTCAAACCGCCGGCGCGAGCCTGTTCTGGGCCCTGGCTCTGCAAATCAAAGCAGGGATCCCGAGGTGATTTTCGCTTTGGCCCGATCCCCAATTCAAGGCCAGGAACCTGCAGAGACGACTCCAGGGATTGTGGTTGTTTTTTTCTCCGTCTCGTTTTTCGCCTTCACCTTGTTCTATGTCGCATCCATGATTCATCCATCCAAAGATCAACGCCCGCGGTCCGAGCCCACCGCCCGCCGGTCTCGCTGTAAGAAAGCACCGAGATGGGCGAACGGCCGGTCCTTGTCTGTCGATGTCATGGACCCTGATACGATGATGCCATTTCGAACTAACTCAATTGCGCTAAGCATACATTGCGCAAACCAGAGAGCTCACCTGGAATATTGCCAGTGTAGCTCTTGGCAGTCTTTGTTCTTTTTTTTGTTGTTGTTTCTTCTGTCGTCTTTTCTTTTATCCGCCAGACTTGCTCTGTCCTAAACTCCAGTCGTAAACCCACCGGGCAGAGGTGAATACATGGGTATAATCAGAGACTTCATTCTTGGAACCCTCTTGCGGCGGCTTGGCTCTTGGGGGCGTGCCCTTTTTGCCCAGCCTCAAAGCGTGTTATTCCCGTGGAACGAGGCAAAGAAGGGCTCGATTACATCGCTGGTGGCGTCGCCACAAAAACCCTCCGAACGCCCTGCCATGCGCCCCTCCTCCCGCGCATTGAGCCGCAGTTCTTCCTCGAAGAAATTGAGTAATGGCCCCTTTAAAAGTGTCTCGGCTACCGAGCGCGGATTGCGCGCAGTTTTCCGCTGTGCTACCGGCGTTACGCATGGCCTTTGCCTTTGCCTTTGCCTTCTGAGTCCCAGCACGTGGCAATGGCCGGTGCCGCCGCACGCGTTTTACAAGTCCGGCCCGGCAGTCTCTCGGCCCAGGTCCGGAGGTCCGACGGCGACGCCTCGGCTTCTTCGACCAAGCGACTCATTTTACAAATCCGCATTGTCACCTCGGGTTACACACGAGGTTCTGGTTTCACCCTATTTTCCAAGTGACTGGTTACATTTTCGCAAATCGAACTTTTTATGCCTCGTCCCCCCGCCGACAACTACATGGGACTTAGATAGTCGGATGGGTCAGGACTTCGTAGATGGGGCCGTTTCGTCGGTGAGCAAAAGCCGCTCAGCCCTGTCGCAGCTGGACGCGCTCCACCGTCGCCGCGTGGTGGTGGGCTGGGCGGGCTGCTGTAGTTACCAACGGGAACTGGGCTCGGTAGTAGAGTTCGCGCACACACACACACACGTCCGGACATCTTAGGCTCTTGGTACATGATATCTTATCAGCCTCTTACTGTCCGGACGTGTTGTTGCAGTGTGGAAACAGTGGATGCCTTCGGTGGGCTCTTCTCGATGGGAGCTACTGTAGCTAGCGACTAGCGAGGGAAATCAGGGTTCATGGCCATGGTCCATTCAGGCCTGAACCGATGACTGACATTTTCGGGTTGATGCCCAGGGAATCCATGATGATCAGGCCGGTTCCTTATGCACGTGGAAGCTTGTGTAGCTGGTGTAGCTGGTGTAGCTGGTGTAGCTTGGCAGCTCCGCAAACCATCACTGACTTGCCCCGTCTCTCTCCGTTTGTCTCATGTCTCACCTCACTCCGTCCCGTCTTCTCCTCCCGTAGGTAGCAGTGTGCTCTTCTGCCGGCGGTGTCCTCGTTGGACCCCCTGATGAGAGCACCCCCAACTCACAGGCATCCATCCATGGACCACCATCTTTCATCAGGCGAGCCCACAAACCGCATGATCGCTGATGGCGCCTCGTCCCTCGACACCGGCAGCGTCCGCCCGCTGGAGCAGACATAGTGGGATGAGCTGTCGCGCCCGGCCCGTGTGCGCTGCATCCTGCACCGTCCATCTGACGAGCCCCTGCCCCTTTGGGGTCTGCTTGGCCTGTTCCCTGCAGCCTGCAGCCCACCCCTGCGCTGGTTCCAACGCTGTATCCAGACGAGAACGGGACAAACAACGACGAGCGACGACGAGCGACGAGGGAAGTAAAGTAATTATGCACATGCCATGCAGGTGCCACAGCCGGCAGACCTTGCACGAGCGCACACACTCCGGCTACAGGCGCATAGAGTCGCAACGTTCCTATTTCTCGCGATATATTCGTATGAGTGCTACCCGTCTGGCCTGACTTTGTCCATCTCGTGTGGTTCGTTTGCGGAACGCAATTTGTCCGCCATTGCCATTGCCATGCCGTTCCGCTCTCCTGCGCAACCCGACTATACTTTAAGCAAGTAGTAGGGAGATGGGCTCTACTTACTGCCCAGCTGCGTATAAAGTAGTCTGGAGTCTACGTTGTGGCATTTCGTCGCGGCGCCTCTCTACTAGCATCACCAATGCCCCGTAAACTAAAAGAACCAAAAGAAGGTTTCTCCGATCAGGCCTATCTCGGAGATTTATTTGGCGGGTGGAGATTGAAACCCGGGCTTGCTTTGCTCACCGATGAGCCTCCGAGCCCATGTGGGTTTCGCTGTTGCCATTACTCTATGAGTTTCGACTCCCTTGAAGCGGTCAACCATTGGCATTTGCTCTATTTGTCTGCCTGTTTTGTCACGTCGACAAAGCGAAGCAGGTTCGCGACCTATTATACATAACCCCCGAAAAACCCACCTCTTTCTCCAATCAAAGCATCTCGCGAAAACACAATATAGCTATCAGACCAATATATACTGCACGCTCGGGTCGCTTATCAACATCTCCAGTCTTCGTCACCCTCATCCACATCGTAAACTTCTCTTGCGCCACCATCATCGTCATCATTCATCATCATGTTGCCGCTGGCGTCTCGGTTTGCGCGGCAAGATCAGATCCGGGCCGTAGCCATGTCCTGATGTGTCCTATTGCAACCTTGCATCAGCCAAACTCTCTAGACCAGTAGTCCTTCGATCACTAGGGTGTCTCAGAAGCTTTGGGGAACTCGGAATTTTCTCACCTGATTTGCAACTTGTCGTGATTGCGTCCTCCGTAAAGTCCAACCAGCACACCGGGTGCGTGTCAATCACCTTGTTCTATTACGCCCGTCCGTATCAGTATTTTGTGGACCAGCCATGTGCCCCCACGCCCCCCTTGGACGTCAACGGCCGGGTCGGCACTTACCAGCACAGGAGGAAGCATCGGGATCCTGGAGCGCGGCTCCACTGGGTGTGAGATGGCTACTTCGTCATCTTCAGCCTCAGGGTTCGAATCGGAGCGGAGCCTTGAGTTGGACGTGTTCCCCGTCTCGGCCCGCTGCAGGGTCGTGTATCGTGACGAGATGGAGCCACGATGCCGTACCGATTGCTAGATTAGGCGCGAGTTAGCTCCGGTTTTCTTTGCTTCAGCCTAAATGGCGAGTCAACCTACCGGCTTTGGTCGATGAAGCATGCCTATGCTGAAGTCCCACAGGCAGAGCCGCCCGTCCTCGCCCACGCTGCCGATGCGGTAGTTTCGGTCATCACAACGCCAGGGGTCAAACGCGACAGCCGTGACCCAAGACTGGTGGCCCTGGCATCTGGCCAGCAGTGCCGATTCCGCCACTGACCAGATCGATATCAGGTCATCCTGTCCTCCCGTCAAGACGTACTTGCCGTCAGGGGACCAGCAGACGCATGACATGCCGCCGTAGTATGAGTAGAACATATCCAATAGCCTAATTTCAAGTAAGCGGGGGATGGCATGCGGGGATTACGGTCTCGCGTGACGAACTCTTCCTTCAAGTAGTCAATGATCCTCAATGTCCCGTCCTCGGACACCACGGCCAGATGCCGGTTGTCGGGGGAAAAGGCAAAGGCGTTGATGCGATGGTTTGACAGCTTCCACGCCGCCACTGGGTTGGTCTTCTGGTTCTTGGAATGAACCGACTTGTTAATCCGGATTCCATTGGGCTGAGGTGTTCCATTGCTGGCGTCATCCGTCTCGCTCACATTCCCGTTTCCATTCACGTTTACGTTTCCATTCACTGCTTCGTCGTCGGGGTTGAAGTGGGCGTCCTCCTTCTCCTTGTCATACACCACCAAAGAACCGTCCATGTGGGCGGCGAGAAACAAGTTCTCGGACCCGGGGATCCATCGGATTGCCGACACGGGCGTACTGTTGATCACTCCCTATGCATCATTAGCATCTTTATTCCATGTGCTTTCTGTCTGATACGGCCCAATCTCACATTCTTATTCAGTCGAGTATAACGTTGCGAAATAGGCTCCCACCAAATGATCTCGCCTGTAGAGAAACCCATAATGACATCAATATGCGCTACAGTCTTTGTAGCGCCATTCACATCATGGCACAGGCAATGCGCTTTGGTGAACAAAACCTTGGTCAAGTAGTCTTGCTGTCCTGGACGTTAGCTACGCCATAATGCAAGGTTCATCACACAATGAGGAGAGGTCAGCCTACTTTGGAGGAGGAAGACATATCTAGCCACTGGAAGGCGCGGTTGATGTTGGCAAAGGCAAAGACGCCATCGCTGGGCCGCTCCGTCAACTTCCGGGACAATCCTTCATTAACAATGACCCGGGAGATGAACGAGGAATTGCTCTTAGTCATGTTATTCTTTGGCTTCCTCTTCTTGTTGACATCCTTGGTTTGTAGCTGGGTAAGCAGGGAGTTGCCCTCGCCAAAGGCAGGCGCAGAACCTAGGGTGACGGAGGTGGCTGGCGCATCGCTGTTCGAAGCTGCGCGACCGTCTTCGCTGCTCATGCCGCCTTCGGTGGAGTAACGACTCTCATTGGGGTGCTCCTGAATGCTGGATGGTGCGCCGCTCAAGGCGAGGGTCGTGGCTGACAGGCCTTTGTAGAAGAATGGGGGCGTAGCCCGTACATCGAGGGTGATGAGGGAGACGGTGGTGCCGGCGGTCGCAGGTTGCGGGTTCGTCGAGAGCGGGTTCGGGTTTACGATGGTTGCCTCGGAGGGATGGGG
>JABSTB010001242.1:0-10585 GCA_013756995.1 Neonectria neomacrospora | reverse complement strand
GGGTAATGGTAAGAGAGGGGAGGGAATTGGGGCAGAGTCGTGTAGAGAGGGAAAAGGTTAGGTAACGCGCGCGCAGTGGGCACGGCGCTTTTCAGGCTGCAGCTGATGGGGGCCTTTCTGGGCTTGAGAGCTCTCAGTGATGAGGAGCGGCCAGGTGCTCGACAGTTGCCAGCGGCTGTTTGCCGTCTTGGTGATGGGTGGTTTTGACGCCGTCGAGTCAGAGTCCAGAGTCGGCAGTCAAGCTCAAGCTCTCTGTTTGACCTGACTTGACTGACAGGCGGCGGCGGCTCTGTGCGTGCTGGCTTGCTGGGCTGCTGCGCAGTAAATTGTGCCGCACTCGAGCTGTTTTGCCGTTTGGGGAGACTGGGCGGGCGGTTGAGCGAATCGCAAACCCGACCTGTCGCTGCGCTGGAAAGCTTGTCGTCTGGCCCGCGCTCGTCTGGTTCGTTCCGTCAAATCAACAAGGCGAATGCGATGAGCCACGGCAAGGGGAGACGGGAACAAGGCGTTTGTCCAATTAGTCGAGTCGCTGTGAATGGCCAGCGAAACAGAGAGGTGTTTCGACGCTGGGACGAATCTGATTGCTTGTCGAGGTGGAGGAAGCAGCAGGATTGATTGGCCGTGGAGGAGGAGAAGCCGCGAGGAGGACGAGGAAATGCGACGAGATGATTTGAGGGGCGGGACCAGACGCTTTTAACACTTGTGACTGGCTGATTCAGCCCTGCGGTGGGGCTACGAGGTGGCTGGCATCTGGCCGGGCCTTTGATTTGCGGAGATGACGTGATGCAGGGAAAAAGAAGTGGCGCGGTTTTTTTTCTCTTTTTCCCTGAGACGGTAGTCCCGTTTGGGGACGGTTTTTTTTTCTCTCTTTCTTTCTTTGTGTCTTCATGGCTTGGGGGACATGCAAGGGACTTGGGCCTTTGGGGCCTCGGGCACCCACGCTTTTTTGGTTTGGCTCCTATTGCCTGAACGGCACCCGTTCCTTGGTCATGACGTTGTGCTTCGGCATCCGTCTACTATCAATCCAACAACCATCCACAAGCTACTAGTATCTATTCGCTAGTTACAGTGCTTCCCCCTCGTCAGCACGCACTATCGTTTCCAACAATGAATCAATGCTCCTACCGGAAGGCGTTGCTTCCTGGTTCTTGTCGGTTTCACCAATTTAACGTTCATCGATTATTCTCACAGCCCTTCCCCCACCCTCTCACTCCCTTACACTTAAGGAATCAGGAATGAAGGTGTACACATTCTCTCACACGTTTAACACAGGGCTATCCTCTGCTTCCTCTAGGAGGGTCCTTTTCCGGCTTGTCTGTCTCGTATTGTCTCGTCCTCTCTCTCCGCCTTGCCTTTTCCTAAAGCCACTCCCTTTTGCCCTCTTCTCTCTAGGCGGCTTCGCCTTCTCCCTTCCGCTACCGTGCCTACGCCAGACCGCCTCTCTGTATCTTCCACGGCCGGGCACTCCTCTCCTTCTCCGTCCCAGCAAGGCAGACAGACAAGACAGCCTTGGCAGGGACAATGACTACACGTTGGCCCTACGACCTGTCCCCGGGTGACGCCAGCAATGGAAACCAAAAACAGGTGTTTGTGTTTCTTGCCCCCTCCGTCGGCCGATCGCCCAGATCGATGATGGATGAATGGTGTGTGACTGAGCTGGCAAACCGAGGCCTCGGGGACTAAAATTAGCCCCCAAGGTCTTTTTACCTTCCGGCGGACACGACGGCGTACTCGGAGTTGGCAGCTAGGTACGTAGGGGTTGAGAGGTGGGAGGCGGTGACCCGGTTGGTTGCCTTTCGTATCTGCTGTCGAGGTGATGTGACTCGACTCGACAAGTTGACATGGCTTGGCTTTTCTCGACTTGTCATTGCCTTGCAGCCTCAACCTGCGGCTGGCGTCGTTGACGGGTTCGACTATCGATTTCGGAGCTTCAACACGGGCGCTACTCCCATGCTCCTATCAGTTTTTCCCAACCAGCGAGGCTGGGCATGGGCTGGCTGTGGACCGGGTTTGGTTGGGCCGCGGCGTGTCAGGCCTCATGAGGCGCTTGACCAGATGCGAGCTACGGAACCGCTCCTAGCGTTGGCTGAGAAGGGCCTAGGTCGGTTATCTGCACGTGATTGGAATTTGCCTCCTTTCAGTCAGAGCCAGTGTGATGAGTAAAGTGAGCACATCGATCGGAGACACCACACGAAACAGGGAAAATGTCGGTGTGGTGAGGGATGCGACCGGGGGAGAGAGGACGGCAGGTTGTGGCCTTGGTCATCAATGGCACATAGCGAGCGAGACATGACCAGCCTTGTACTTTCTTTTGCTGGAGTTTACGGATTGCTTGGCTGGCCGTTTCTTGATGCATAGCTCTTGGGCGTTGCAAAAGCATTTGCTTTTTCCTGACTAGGTCCGTCCGTCTCGGCAGCACTGTGTGCTATTGCTACACAGGTAGCACGTACAGTACGAGGAGGTACAGTACGGAGACGCGCACCTGAGCATTGATGGGATCAAGGATCATGGATCTCGCTGTATCTGGGACAAAGAGGAGATGTGGTTGCATTTCACCGGGCTCAGCTGGCCCGAGCTTCGGACGCGTCGCCGTCCCCTAATGCACCCAGGAGTCGCGAGAGGCACATGATCCCCGTCGAAGGAGGCCCCAAGTGCGTACGAAGTACGGAGCGCGAAGTAATTAAAGAATCCCAAAAGGCCGCGGCCGCCCGCAGCCACAGCGGTTCGTACGTAAGAGCGATGGAGTCGGTGAGTGGTCCGCAGGCTCTTGGCACATGGGAGAATAGAGTGATGAGTGATCACTGATTAGTGACTGCGGAGCTTGTCAGTAATAAACCTCGTGGGCCGTGGCCGCAGGCGGGACGGGCTGCCGAAGGGGTCCGTGAGTGGCGATTGCGTGGGAAGTGACTTTGCGTGGCTGTTCTTGTCGTCACAGGGCTGCAGCTTCTTGGTCGGTTCAGGTCGGTCCGGCTGCTGCGTAGATACCAGCTTGAGGTCCGCATTGACGCTTCGCTGGTTAGTATCCGTAGATCAACTCGAGCTTGGCAACAGCAGCAGCAGCTGTCGCAGCACCACCGATCAGGCCAGCACAGTGGAGGCTGCCGTGGTGGTGCTACGCTGTGCTGTTGTCGCTGCGTTGTTGCCCGCTGAGGGTTCTCGATGCGTCGTGCCGGAACTGAGCTGTGCTGCAACTGTACGAATACCACCACAGAAACATCAGGTAACTCCTCTATCCCCCCGCCGTGCTCCGTGTTGGAGGGGTGGAGCTTCTGCTGCCGCGTGGGTGCGTGGGTGCGTGGGTGCGTGGGTGCCCGTTGTGCTGCTGTGCGAATACCCCGTACTCGGTACCTATTCGTGGTGGGTGTCCGTGTGATGGAGGTGTGAGTGAGTTGGTGATGTCTGGTTGGGCCGGGGGCGGGCGCGGGAATGTCTTGGGTGGAAATGGGCAAATCGCTTTGACGAAAATGCTTCCACTGGGTTTCCAACTCGGGATCGTCGTCGCAGTTTCGATGCCGCTGAGTGGTCGGAAAGGAACCAGACGAGACGTTGATCCCGCTGTTGGTATCCCATCATATCGAAGAGACGGTGCGCATTATTGACCATTGATGGGGCGGCGTAGGGGAGGCTCCATCACGATGACGACCTGGGGGTTACTGAGCTGTACCAACACTGTACTTACAGCACTTCACTCTCGTGGAGCGACGCTCCCCAAGCATCATGACGCAGCTCCATCGCCGGCGCACCGCCAATGCCCTGGCGGCATGTGATTGATGACGGCAATCAACCCGGTCATCCCATCGCGGTGGGCTAGACGGGACTGTCCGCGCAGGCTTCCGGGTTTCAGGCCTTCGGGCTCTTTTTCTCAAGTCTCACGGCCGTCCCGCAGTCACCTACAGTAGCTTCGCTGGGCTCCTCCACGGATGCCTCGATTCCCCCGACGCCTCCTCGACGCCCAACGTGCTGCCGCCGGCGGAAATCCAGGAAATTGCCTCGAGCAAAAAGAATACCCGACCGGAGTGACAGATCGACTCGCCTCACTTTTGAAAACGGCCCAGGCGGTGCGGTGCGTAGGTGGCTAGGTGCAGTGTGCAGTGTGTGCACCTGGGGGTGGTGGGGAAACTGGGCCTCATCATCATCATCATCATTATTATCGGCATCATCATCACCCTGCGTTGTTGGTTCCTCGACTGACTCTGCCCTGCATGCATTTCAGGCCATGGCAGTAACAACTCAAAGTTCCCGCGTCCTTGTTCTTTAGCTCTGGGGAATTCGACCCAAAAACAACCTCTCCCTCTCCTTTGCTCGCGGTCGAAGTGCTGTCAACATTGGATGCTCCCCGTCAGACCATGCAAACACAGCTAGTAGGCTTCCTCGCACCACCCATTCACCCACGCCATGCATCATCGATTACAGCCTGGGTGCTGTAGCTTCAGCTTCAGATACACACACACATACACACACACACACACACACACACTCCACGTCCAGCCCAAGCTGCTGCGTCTCAGGTCCCCCCGTCTCGAACCGCGCTGCCTTTTCTCCGTTAGCCACCACGCGCAAACTCAAGCCATAATGTCTCATTTCCCTGGCGGAAC
The DNA here is from genome assembly GCA_013756995.1 of Neonectria neomacrospora. Lineage (NCBI taxonomy): Eukaryota > Fungi > Ascomycota > Sordariomycetes > Hypocreales > Nectriaceae > Neonectria > Neonectria neomacrospora. The sequence continues at coordinate 5,990 of JABSTB010001242.1, read as the reverse complement.
CGTTCCCGTGCGTTGCATCGTCTCCCAGCCGTCACAGCCATTCATCACATCACAGCACAGCTTGTTCCATCACATCCGTCCGGAGCCTTGTTCCTCCTCTTCCTATTCCTCTGGTCGTCGTCGTCCTCCCACTCGGAGCTAGGCTCGGGCCACAGCGCGCCCGTCACATCCATCGCTCCCCGATTCGTCCGTCGCATTTCCCGGTGAGTCGAAGCCGTCCTCCGCGCTTAAACCACGCGGGAAGCTTCTCCTCTCCTCTCTGGAGGCTGCTCGTCGTGACATGATATGACATCCACCCGCCGCCCATTCCCGTCCTTTCCCCAAACTGCAATTACCTCTTCCCTGCTTCTTCGCGGTTCGGGGTCACGCGGCGCGTCGGCTAATGGAATTACGCCGTTGCCTTACGCTTTGCAGCCTTTTGGTCACCATAAGCGGAGCTTGCTTGCGAGCTCCCTTGGCGATCATCATTTAAAGCAGCCTCATCGGGCTCCTGGCGCTTAGGATGTGACGTAGCAAAAGGCACGAAAGAGCGAGCCTACGGTGTTGAGACCGACGACTCGTGAGAACTCGTCAGTGTCATGGTCATCCCGGGCTGACTGATGGTTTCGCCGTGCTGCTAGTTTCACCATCTGCGTGGGCAAGGATGCCACCCAATGGCCCTTGTTGCCGTGTTGCTCCTGATGGGCTTGACGATTCAGTCGGCTGGGCTTCAATGCATTCGTAGATGGTGCTCTATCCGGCTGTATCTGAGTCGCATCCCTCCGACTTGCATGGTCACAGCTGACCACCAATCCGCCGGGTTGGGTGTCCAGCCAAATTCAGGGAAGCCTCTCTAGTCGTGGAATGCTGGGCAGTTTGGGAAAGTCTTTACCAGTCACTTCGATTACCTTGACGCTCTCTGCCTACGACGCAGCAGGTGGATGAGGTGTATGGGGGTTCTGCTGTGAAACGACGCGTAGTTTTAGCATGGTTTTGTACCAGACGTTGCCCGAACCGCGCTGCATCTGGGCGTCGACCGCGTTCTTTCAACTCCCGTCGCCATGATTCCCTCGCAATTGGCAAGGCCTTCGTTACTTCAACAATGACCACGCGGTCCTGATTTTGTCTGGCTTCTCTAATCTACTCTGTTTTTATGTCGATGGATGATTTGTACTCCCCAATTTTCGTGTAAGTGGTAACGCTGTTGCAGGGTAATATTCTTTACCTGCGCCGATGGTAAGAAGCAAAACGAAATGTTAAATGTCATAGCACAACATCATCATGCTCAACGTAGACACAAACAAGGCTACAGCCAAGACCACACCCGTTACATATGCCCAGAAAACTTATCCATGACGTTCTAATGAAACAAAGAAAGTGAGTCTGATCGATGTGACGGGATAGTACTAAGCAAAAAGCTCGCGGGTATAGGGTAGCCGCGTTTGGAATGCCCTCTTGATCCTAATATCCCTAGGTGGCTAGCCTAAGCTGATGAACATGAGATAGTCCAACCAATGCCCACAGGGCTTTGCAAAGATTCTACACAAATATGGTTCACAGGTTATCCAAATGTTCAGGCAGGGGATATCGAGATGGCAGGCCAATAGAGACTGAAGGTGTCCCAGACACGATTCAAATCCTTGCTAACAGCATTACATCAAGGTAGGCAAATAGCCCACGAAGCCAGCACGAGAAGAAGAAAAAGAGAAAAAAGACAAAGCAAATTATTGTGTCTAGTCGTTACAGATGACTCGAACGAAAATCAGAGCAAAAGTAAACAAAAGCCCACTCAAGCAGTAAAGGAATGATTTGTCTCGCAGTGGGTAGCATTACAACAACTGGAAGAGTGGCATGCCTGATATATTCAACCATGTTACAACACTTGAACACTTAAGCCACAGGAGAATTGCGACCTGATCCTGCTCTACTATGGAAAAACTGGTTGTCTGTATTGGACCCTGGTGGCCGACGAGGCAGACTGGCTGTCCTCCAACAAAGGAATGTCGAGATTCCCAGTCAACTTGAACAAACCCAAGATAGAGACATGAATGACACTTTCCATGCTGGAAGTATTCCTGCCACACCAATACTGGAGCACAGCCCATTGACGAAGCGTGTCAACATGTCTTGCAGTCCGCGGCAGGCGCCGCATCCCACGCTTGACATCGCCAGTTCCATTAGGGCTGAGCCAGAAAAGCCTCACGTCATTAATGGCAAATAATTTACCGACCAACATATTCAAAGCCATTCCCCACTCGGGCAATGACCTCGTTGGTAGGAAAGCCCCCCCCCAATACCGAAATAGCATATGTGTTGGTCCAGTCTCTTCGCTACCGACAGCGCGGACACAAAGCATCCTGGCTGATCCCAGCGAGACAGAAAGAGAGCCAACAACTGCTAAACCCATGGGTTTGATCCCGAGATATTGACACGGATTGAGGTGGTTGGCACAGAGCCAGCACTTCTGCTTGTTGTGGTCTGTCATGTGATTGCGAGAATATCTAGACAAGTTGACTCCCAAAACTGCGACGAGGAGGCGGTGAATGGAAGCCCTTGATTTCTGTCTCTCCTTCCGAAGTCTCGTCTAGGTAGGATTAAGAGTGGCAGGATCAAGAGTGGCTTCAAGTGGAGGACCCCTGTGAGCCCTTTATCCCGTTTGATAAGGGACGGCTATGGTGTCCCACCAGTTGGATGATCCCATGCCTCAAGTCGTTGGCTTGATGACAAAATATCCACACACACACCCAACGGTGCTCACACACGTCCAACGACCTGGTTCCGAGAACCAAGGAGGAGGATTCGTCGAGAAGGCGACGTGCTAGTTCGCACCGGGATCAATAGACGCGCTCCTTCGACAAGACCAACTGCGCTAGGACACCCGTTTGTAACATGTTTTCTGGTGTAGGTAGTAGTGATGGCGTCGCCTATGGTGGCCGGCGTAGAGGGTGCTGCATGGGCGGCTGAGTTGTTTTCGCTAATTAGCCGATGCGCTTGTTGTATGAAGAGGGTGTGAAAGCAACGAGAATGTTACCCATGAAGGCCGGGGGATGAAGTTGAGACGATAAACCACAAACAGGGAGTTTGTTGGACCGGAATTGACAAGAGCGACGATAGCTCATGAACTAGACCAGGATGCTTCGACGGCGCAGGGCGATCCAGAGAGCTGGGACGGCGCGGCTGGGAATACTTTGTCTGACATGGCTGTTGGTCTCGTAATTCAGGGCTTGAGGCTACTAGCAAGGAACACTGGACCCGAGCGGATGGAGCGTTGGGTCGTTTAGCTCCGGGGGAACAGGGAGATCCCACCCCGACCCAAGACAGACTCAACCCAGGACGGTTCGGCCAACATATCAACAAGGTTGACAGCGTACTCCAGCGACACAATATTCGGGAGGGGTTTCGTACTTCGCATGGATTTAGCAATTTACCATGACAATCAGCTCTCGAGATTGAGTATGCCTTGCCTTGCCTTGCCGCTGACAGCAGAAGCAGCAGCAGCGACATGTGTGCAACGCTCGCGGCGGTAGTAGTAGCGTAGCGGCAACGCCAACATGTGCGGCAGAGAGAATAAATGCTCCTGGCTCGGGGAGGAACGAAGAGGTTGGCCGAGTATGGGTCAAGAGTATTTTGGCGCAGCGCCTTTGACGCTCGTTGGTCCACGAGCGCCAACAGGATTCAGCGTTGCCATCGGCTGGGACTGGGACGGCGCTTAGCAGGACAAGGATGCATTTCGTCCACCAACCAGGGCATGGTAGGAGGCTCCCATGTTAGTGGATTCGCAAGTTGCAGTAGTAATACCTGGGCTGGTTAAGCTCGATTCCTTCAGCAGGCGCGCGCTGAGAGTTGGCGTCCAATGCCTTCATCGATGCATGCCTTCGGCGCAGTCTGCTGGCTGGCTATGAGAGGACAATGCGATCTGGTCGTGGCCACCTTTGCCGGGCTGCCTCGTGTGGCGCGCGCTCTCTGTTGCGGCGGGTGCATCTGCGGAGCGAACAAGACCAGACCAGTCTGATCATCGGGCATTGGCAGCCACAGCTCGGGGGTGGTCGCCGATCGAGCCGCCGCGTTGCTGGGCGTGGGACAGCGTGGGACAGCGTAGGACGGGATGGCGTTGGCTCCTGGGAGGGCGAGGGTGGGCAGGAGAGTGGATGGCGAGGGCAGGCGCGCGCGCACTGAGGCAGACCCGACCTGGCCTGGACGGGGCCGAGGGCTAAATTTGGGGACTTGGAGATGAACGAGGAGGAGTTTCGAGGAAGAGGCCGACGATGGGCGACAGAGTTGACTCGAATGGGATTGTTTGTTATGAAGTTGCGACGAGGTGGAGGAGATAGAGAAACACGGGACTGAGAGCAAAAAGTAGATAAAGACTGCAGGGCTGCGCATGGTGATGAGGAAGGAGCATCCAGGATCATCACCACTACCAACTTCCTTCCCCAGCCTGTTCTATCCTCAACTGTGACCGTTGATCGGGAGCTCTTAGGACACGAATCCATATCGGGCAATTGCGACTTACGAAGCTTTCTTCTCTATCTACCTCACCAACCTTGTTACCTTTCACTTCTTGTTCTCACAGCCTCCTCCCATCAACGAACGCCACGCAAACAAACACCAACACTCACTCAACCACTCACCTCCCCTTCTCCAGTTCTGTGCTCTCCATCTTGAGAACTGAACCTCCTTCCTCTTTGGATCGTTCTTTCTTGTCCACGAGTCCCATTACACATCATCCTCCCTCTCGTCTCCAGGCAAACCGACCAACGACTTTCCCATCTTCATCACCGTCGACCTTAATCGCCGGCGCCAAAAAGCCATCCTCGTGGGCATCGTTAAACCTCCCACGCCCATTCGCTCGGCACTTCCCCACCTAGCCAGTGATCCCCCCTCTAAACCAAACGGCTTCACCTCTCAAAAAGGCAGAGAAAAGCCGCGCGACCTCGCAGCTCCCCCAGGCATTGACGGTCGAATCACATTCCTCACCGACCACCTGGGCCAGAAACCCTCCCCGGCGCCAGAAGAAGGCCCAAACAGCTCCCTGACAAGGAGAATCGACCAGGACTCATCCAGGACAAGGGGGTTCCAGAAGTAGAAACGCAAAGGGCCCAAACACCAGTCATTAATTCGTGCGAACATCCCTGTTTCCAGTTCCCTGCCGAGAGCTCCCTGCTCAGTGCTTTTTTAGTGCTCAGTGCTCCTTGGAGTCCTTGCCCTCAGCGCTCTTGCTTTGGCGTTGGCCGTGCCGCCGCTTTAATCCATCACCCAGGGACCCGCCCTCTCGTCGCCCAATCCGCGTCAACCAGCCGACCGACTTACAACCATCACAACCACCACAAACCACCAACCAGGTTGTGCTGAGTCGAGTCGACGACCAACGGACCCCAATACACTTGCACAAAGACAGCACATTTTCAAGCTCCGTCACAGTCCCCATCCCGGCTCTGGCTCGCGTCAGTCCAGCTCAGAGCATCATCCGTCGCCCAGCCTATCGGCACGTCACCTAGGTTGAAGAATCCAGCAAGGAAAGCGTGTGACGAGCCAAGCAGAACGAGCCTTGGAGTGACATCGTCGAGGATTCTGCATCATCCGCCCTCCCGCTGGACCATCACATCGCTTTCACACTCGCACACTCGCACATACTACGTCCGCAGACGCTGCACGCAGACGCAGACACAGACACAGACGCAGACGCACGCCGACTACCGCCGCACGCCCCCCCTTGCCCTGTGACTGTGCCCTGCTCGCGCCTGTCTGCTGCCTCTCAGGCCTCTCAGGCTCTCTCTCCTCTGCCTGCTGCCTCTCCTGCAACCGCTGCTAAACCACGGCAACCGTTGCTGCTGGCTGTGCTGAGCCCTGCGCTGTTCTGCCGCACGCGCCCAGCTTGTCCATCCCGCATATTCCCCCCTCCACCACCCAATCCACACTTACACACCCCTCCACTCCCCTCGCGCTCCTCTCTCCACCATCCGCCAGTCGCCATTAACCATTCACATTCCTCCATTCCTCTCTCTCTTCTC
>JABSTB010001241.1:0-46025 GCA_013756995.1 Neonectria neomacrospora | reverse complement strand
TGTTGTTGCTGTTGTTGCTGCTGTTGCTGCTGCTGCTGCTGCTGCTGTTGCTGCTGCTGCTGCTGCTGCTGCTGTTGAATTACATCATGGGTGGGCTTCTCTACCGGGTAAGAGTTTCCAGTATCCTGGAAGGCCGGGGGCGGCGGGTCAAAGTGCTGCTGCTCTGGGGTAGCGACAGGCCGCATCGCCATCGTCGTCTGCTGTCCTGGCGGGGGAGCATACTGAGCCTGACCTTGAGGCGGCGTAGGCGTGTGCTGCTGGTGCTGCTGCTGTAGGTAGCTCTGTGCCGGCGCAGAAGTGGGAGGAGGAGGATAGTGGCCGGGCGCGGGCTGCTGCGGCGGCGGAGGGTGCTGCGGCGAGGGTGTCTGCTGAGGAGGTGTCGGATAGCTCAGGGACGACGTCTGGCCGTGGTGAGGGTGAGGCGAGGGAGTGTGCTGCGGCGGCGGAGGATAGTGCATGGCTGCGGCGGGTTGCGCCTGAGGCGGAGGCGCATAGAACTGCGTCCGGTTCGCCGGAGGGGATGTCGGCGGCGGCGCATACTGGTGCTGCTGTTGCTGGGGCGTGGCCTGCTGGGGCGGAGGAGCTGGGGAGGCGAGGACGGTCAGTTCATAGCTCCCAAGGGAAGCATTGAGGCTCTCGTCACGAACCTGCCGGTGCCGGAGCCGCGCCAGGCGGAGCTGTGAAGCAAGTGGTCAGTCGGGTCTCTCGGAGTCGCGATGGCGGGGTTGGAGGAGGAGGAGGTGAGGGGACTCACGAGGATAGTAATGCTGGCCAGACATGACGGTTCACTGATCAAGAGCTGCTTCTAGAGACGGGTCGAGGTGAGGCTGGACGAGGAGAGAGGACCGGGTGAAGAAAAAAGAACTGAGGCGGGAGCTCGTGTCAAAAGAGCTTGTGAGGCGTGGTGCTGTAGCCGCCCGGTTGAGCTGTGTGCCAAGCTCTGACGACGCAGCCCCGCACCCGCCGTTGGTTTGGTGCATCCCGGCCGGGACGTAACGAAGTAGACTACCGCCTAGGCCTAACGCTTTGGGTACCGATCGAACGCCAACGCAATGCCAATTGGAGCTCTTTGCGCCGTGAGAACCGCAAGCAGCAGGTCATCGGCGAAGGAGAAAAAAGCCCGAGATCCAGAACATGAGAGCAGGAGCAGGAAGAGAAAAAAGGAAGTAATTGTGAGGGTACCTGAGACATCGAACGACGGCCGCGGCCAAGCTCCCGCTGCCTCGCATCGTCTCCAGGCCGGTTGCTTCTATTTCCAGCCGTCATTTCCCCAGCGCCCGCCAATCACGATGGCGCAAGCTGTTCGATGGGCCAGGCTGTAGCCGCCGCCGCGGGGCCGCCCAGAACCGCTTCGCCAACCCCATTGGCCTGGGTTGAGCGTGGGAGGCAAATGGCACGACGAACGGCTCCTCGATTCTCAACTGTTTGAAACGGTTCGAACGTGTCTGTGGTTTTCTGTCCCTTTCTGTTGATCTGGCTCATCTTGTCTCCTGACTATTTTTTAAACATTTGCTCCAGTTACGAGGCTGTTGGAGCAGCCTGGGCAGTGGCTAATTGGTTGCCCATATCTGACCCATTTGCACCAATATCTGAATCCAGCCGCCAAGCACCCTTTCAAAAGTCGCACTCTGTAAGACTTCAAAGTCTTGATAACACTTGTGACATGTTGTATCACTAAGCACAAGCGGAAGCACAGTCCCTCGTGCACAGTGGTCATAATCGGAGATGATAGCCCTCCCAACATGACACAAAGCAGCTGGCTGGTTTCCAATTGCTTGCGTACGTGCTCACGTCCACGGGGATTGTACCACCTCTGACGATGGGCAGGTGAGTTCCCGACTCTCCCTCCCACTTCCCGTAAGTATCCCCAGTGGCGAAGCCGCCTCTTTTGGCATAACGGGCTGGAGTTCAACCTCGAACTTTGGTTAAACCCGACGGCAAACCCGAATCGTTGCTGGTCATGTTCAGGGCCAGAGGTCACATAGTATGACTCGAGCCTGCGGTCCAAGCCTACCCCATACAGTGGCTTCCTGCTCTCCGTCCTTCACACGGAACCATTCCACCAACGGCCAGGACCCGGAACACACAGCAGAGGTCCCAAGCGCACGGGCATCGATCTCGATGTCCACAACCGTCCACAAACACTATGGCGCGGATCGGCGCAGATCCAGCCGGCGTCGACGAACGCTAAACAGCGGCGGAGGAGCATTGTTGGGCTAGTCTGGTACCAATGCCATGGTCCAGGGCCCTCTTCGCTATGGGGGGGGGGTAGCGGGTGGAAGTTATCGGGTCCGAAGCCACCTCGATGGCGGGGGATTCAAGCGGCTGCCAGCATCACAGATGTCGAGCTCCCGTCACACTGCTAAACCCGTGGAGACCAGGCTATCTAGCTGGTCGATACCCTCGACCTTGACCACGGGCCTCCCGTTGACCTCAGGATATGGAGGGGACCCAAGGGGCCGGAGAGCTGAGTAGCACGAGCAACAAAGCTTGCAACGTCCATGAGGAATCGAGGGAAAGTCATACGCTTCAGTTTCCGCTGCCCCGGGACGCCTCCGACCACCGTCTCACTCGAGATTCGGCCGTCGCACTGAGCCACGGTGCAAGAGTCGGTCCGTTGGCCCAATACAGCAAACGGTTCGTTATCAGGAGCATGCTCTGTGCTATACTCGTGTTCCCCCGGAGAGTCATTGTTAGCAGCGTTGTCGTCGCCGCCACTGAACCCGGCAAGTCGGTACGGCAATAAGGATGCGATGTGAGGGCCCGGGGACTAGGCGCGGAGGCTCAAGTCTGGATAGAGTTATTGAGTTCGGACGTGCCGTGAGATCTGATTTGTGACATGGGCGGCTCAGTTGACAGGTTGGCAGCCGAAGGCAAGACGCCACGTCTAAAGGGTCTTGCGAATGATTAGAAAGACGGAGAAAGGGAAAAAAAAAGGGGGGGAGGGAGTAAGAGAAATGGATGCTGAGTCTGATTCGATTCAGATACGAAGGCGGGAAGCCCACTTTGGATCTGGGAGAAATAGACTTTGGCTCTCCCATCAGCTGCGTACCGGGCCCATGGGTCTAGACTGACGGGTAGTACTACTCACTTACCCACAAATGCATTCTGTCATGAACTTGCGATACTTTTGCTGCATCCCGCCGTCTCCGGCTTACAAAATGCCGGTGGAAGAGCCGACGAAGGCGTCAGAGTCCTGACCTCACAGCCAAGTTCTTGAGGTGTTGATGACACACCAGACGGAGAGTTTTCTTTCCTTTTCCCCGTCTTCGTTCGGCTTTTTATCAGATCCAAGGGGGATGGGGGCCGTTCCAGAAGCAGCCCCGGCACAGTGCAACTCCAAACATGCCCGGCCTGCAGATCATTGTTTGTTGGTGTTGGTTCTGCTCCACGAAGCGGGGCAGTTTGCAAGGTGCAATCTACGTGCATGAACGGTTTCTGGGAAAGGCTCGAGCAGCTGTCGATCAGTCGCGGGCGAACGTGCATTCCCCAGAGGACATGACGGGATTGCGGACTTTGCCGGGAAGTGGGCAAGGTGCAGAAGCTTGAAGCTTCGAGCTGTCGAGAAGATTGCTAACTCGCATTCATCGGGTCGGAGCACGGAGCAAAGCAAAGCAAATGACGGCATGGCGTAAGACGGAGGTGTGACCAGCAAAAGCCGAAGGCGATCCAGACCCTATAACGATGGGGACGCTCGCACTCGCCTGGCGCGAAGGCTTGATGAGGATGGATACATCGGTCGTCTGGTGTTACCCTCACTCAACCTCTCGTCTTGGTCAGCTCCTGAGTGACCCGGCCGCCGTCGGGCCGCACGCTAGGATGGGAGTGGCCAGAACTTCCCGAAAGTTCGTCTACTGGACGGGCCAGGATGGAGACGGTGGAGTTTCACGGGGGGCTGCGCCGGGGGGCTTCACTGGAGCTCAAGCATTTTAGCTCAAGGCACTTGCAAGCAAGCGTAGCGCATCATCGCGCGCCGTAGCCCGCTTGGCACGCTAACAAAAGCCATCTCCGAACCCCCTGTCAAGCCACCGGTGCTTAGCTTGATGGAAACGGACGTTGAACCGCCAATGGAGAGGATCGCCAAGCCTTGGAGCTTGAGCTTCTTGGAGGCCAAGCCTGGATAACCCTGGACAACCCCCAGCGTCTCCATCGCGAACCGACACGCCCGGAGCAACGTCCAGCCCACCAACACGGGCGGCTGGCATCACAGATCTGTGTCTGCAGGCGACCGCTGTCAGCATCCATCCATCGAGCCTGTTTCGTCCTGTCCGTCAATGTGATGCAGAGGACTGGGGGCTTGCCGCTTCACTGGGTTTGGGTGTGGGAATCGGCATCGATCCATCGACGAACGGCCAGCAACCAGCAACCAACAAGACCCGGCGTTCTGGTCGACGACACTGGACTGGCAGGCAGCATGACAGCTGCTGTCCAGCGGCCGTTGGCACCAAAAGCCCGCGTGGAGAAGGTGGAAGGGTCATGGTGACACGGGAAAGCTTCATCCGGTCCATGGAATATCAGAGCCAGCCGCCACCCTCCTACCTTACCTTGCATGGTACAACTGTACTTTTGCCGAGTACTTGGGCGGCCGCTTCCATGGCTGAACAAGAGTTCGACATCGCATCCGAGGATTGGGTTCGATGACGGGTTCGATGGGCGCCTCTAACTTGTAAGTGCTTCCGAAGTTGTCTGTCTGATGCCCCAGCTCGACAGGCCATCGACCGCCCGGCGCCAGCCTCTCACCGCGAACGCCAGGAACGGTGACAGAGTCCAGACCCAGCGGCGGGAGGGAGGGGAATGACCTGAGTAGCACAGCCCTGCGGTGCGCCATCTGGGGATTGCAGAGGCTTCACGCTGTGGCCATTGCCACGACGGCTGCTCGTTGGCTTACTGGTTTCCGCTGACTCGGGCCCCTGACGTTTGTGTACCTAACAAAGCAACTGTCGAGTTGTCTCACAGGAATGGGGCGGTTGTGGTATTACCCGACGCTGTGACTGTTTTGGGCCCCATTCGCATGCTCTAGAACGCGCAAAGTGAGCACAAAGGATGCAGTGGAGGAGACGCCTCCACGAGGAAACATGGCGATGTCTTGGATCCAAGCGCACGTGTGCAGCGTGTGCAGCGTGTGCATGGGCGACCGAGCTCCAAGCTATCGAAATATTTGAGGGTGAGTTCCACCTGCTATTCGTAACTAGCAACAGCAAAAGGACCCGCCGGCGTGCGATGTGTTTGCTCATCATCATCGACATCGATATGCTACTGTACTGTCGACCATTGGGATTCGAGAGTTTAAAGTTGTGAAGCCTGCCGCCGCGTCCTGCCCTACGGATTACTATACTCCGTACGGATACAGAGTAGTAGCTGCCGGGGGGACGTTGAGCACAGGCCGCGTATGAATACATAGTACGTAGTACACCAAGAAACCTGGTGCTTCCTGGGCCAATGCTAGTGTAGATGGTGGCTGTGTTGGGACAGGCGCTAACCCACAAGGCGTGTTGCTGGTGGCCTCTGGATGGCGGTCAAGCTACTCCGTACTAACCACTCCGTAACGTGCCTGGGGGAATCGAAGGAGGTGGGCAGGTGACGATAGCGTCTGGCGTTTGTGCGACGATGACGAGGTCCGTGTGAAGCTTGGATGGACAGGGAGCAGGCTGACTCGTCGATTCTCGAAACCGAACCTGGACGGTTTCGAGGCCAGTTTCGGGCGAACGTCTCTCAAGGGATTAGCGGCCGTGGTTGGGAAGTTGGACTTGGAGCCAGGAAGGAAAGAAGCAAGGGGAGGAGCCAGTATCGGTGACTCGGAGGGGACTTGACTAGCGCAGCACAGAAGCGCTGCATCCCGGCGGAGGTTTCAGGTACTGGCCGTGTCCAGGCTACGGAGGAGTCCATGCGCCAGGGGATTGGGTTGGGTTGGCTCTCCCTTATCCTCACCCAAGGGAATGGGGAATGGGGAATGGGAATGGCGAGCGAGCGGCGCAGCGGGACGGGAGTGAGCGAGCGAGCAGTTCTGAACTGACCACTGACCCGTGCCTTGCGTGCCTTGCGTGCCTTGCGTGCCTTGCGTGCCTTGCGTGCCTTGCGTGCCTTGCGTGCCTTGCGTGCCTTCCCGGGGCCCCCAACGAAATGGGTAATTCCGTGCTCCGGGCGAATAACTAGTCGGTGCCTTCAGTTAGTTTGAAGTCCGTAGTCCGTAGTCCGTAGTCGTCTGGAGTCCGTCCCGGGACAAAGGTAACCCGTCGATGGGTATTCACGCGCTTGGGAACCCACCCACTCCGTGGCTTTTGGCCCATTATTCCGTGCTCGACCTAGCCTACAACCTACGAGGAGGCGCGGGGAATAGATCGGCCATATTGATTTCCTTATTGTTCGGCAGCATTCCAATTCTCCCAAGGCCGCGGGAACTTGTCGCCGCGGGCGTTGTTTGATTAGCTGGCGGGCGTGCGAGCTGGATATAGTTATGTCCGCGCCCAGGAAGAGGCGCGTGTGGCGTGGTGGTGTTGTGCTTAAGGGGAGGGAGGGCATGGCACTCGACGGGCGGGTACACGAGCCGAAGCAAGCTGGCCTTGTGTCGTACGTGGTGCCGTAGCCTCTCCGCCAGTCTGGTTCTCGCGGCGACGAAACGAGATTGCACTCTGGAGGTGAGGAGCCCCAGGCGTGTGTGCCTGCATGCATGCAAGAGAAGTGCGAGCACACCCATCCACCCATCCACCCACCCAGGACGGGTTCGAGTCACACCCCCCGACCCCGACTACCAGGAACTCGAACTCGAACTCGGCAGGGAAGCGCCCTGGACCTTGCGTGTGGTTTCTGGTCTGGCGGGCGGGGGAGGGGCTATCTACTCACTCGCCAGCCAGACAGAGGCTGAGACCCGGCGCGCTGGGGACCACCCTGGGAAAGGCTGTCTGTGGGTGGTGGTGCCCGGCTGTCGGGACCAAGACCAGCTCGCTGGAAAAAAAAGCCCTCGAGAGCGTAGATAACGCCCCCGGGCTTGTCGAGGCGGTTTGCTTGGGGGTAGTCGGTCTTTAGCAGTAGGCAGTGGGCAGCTTAGTAGCGGCGTGGCTTTCGTCGTGGATCCGGGCGCGCACACAGCTTACAGGTTCCTCCATTTCAGCCTCCTGGTCTACATCTCCAAGCTACATGGCTACCTCCAGACAATCCACTATCCACCACCAAACTAGCCCTCCCAGGCTCCCAGTCGCGGCCCACGCCCGCCGCTCCACCACCCAACCCAGGCCCAAGAGCAGCCGGCGTCAACGCCTACTCGTCTAGCGCAACGCCGTGGATGCCTTCATATTACCCGGCCTGATCCCCCCTGCTGCTTGTTGCTCTTCTCTCTTCCGTCTTCACTCGTCTCACAACAATAAGCATCATCGTCTTTAACAGAAGTCACCTTGTCCCCCTCAGCCTCCCTTCCAACCACCTCTCGCCCTCGCCCTCAACTTCACCTCGCCATCGCCCAGCCCAATTATCTCACCCGTCTCGTTTTTCCCTTCCATGGGCCGACTGGCGCCCAGCAATGTGCGAGCCTCACCCAGATGGAGGACGGCGTCTCGTCTCGTCTTCCGGGGCTTCCACGCATGACCACCGCCAATTCACCACCACTTATACCCGCCCTCGCACTTACGCTCACGCTCACACGCACACTCAACCGACGACTAATACGGCGTCCTCCTTCTGCCCACCAAGCTTTGCACCCCGTATAACCTCGCCCGTCTCGCCACCAACTTCTCCCCCGCCTCCGTCATGCCTCAACCTCGAGCCGCTCCAACACCATCCGGTCGACATGCTCGCCTATCGCCTCCGCAAGCAATCCCTAACGCACCAAAGCCCCAGCGCCATGTCGGGCCATCTCAACCCCTCCGCCGCTCTGTCGCCCACTTCCCTCCCCGACGACAACGACTTCCTCAACTCCATGGACATGGAAGTCGACCCTGCCGAAGACGACGCTCTGGAGCCCGTCACCGCCAACCGCAAAGGCCTGGGGATCATGGTCCCCACGCCACCTTCGGACCCCGACAATGGTGCCATCCCACCGTCGCCATCCGCTACTGGCCCTGCCGTCGCCGTCCGCGCCCAAGCTGAGAGCTCAGGGCTGACCCTCTACGGACCCGAATATGACCTGGTCTGCCCCGAGCTGGAGGTCGACGAGGGGTACTGCGAAGACGACGACGACTTCTTGTGGCTTGAGTCGGTCGTTTCTTTGAGGGACGTCTCCACGCTGAACACCGGCACGCCTGAAGGCATCAGAAAGCGATACGGTCTTCGATATAGGACGTCAACCGAGGCCGCAACCCGGTGCAGCAACGCAGTTCACAGCGTCCCCCGCATGCGGCGTCGCGACAAGAAGCGCCGCAAGTCATCCAGGCTGCCGGAAATGTCTGCCATCGTAGGCACAACCATCGCAACATAGTGGCCCCTCCCTCCACCCACAGCATAAACGGGGCCACTCTCCCCTCATTTCTTTTTTCTTCCCAAACATATTCAACACTCTTCATACTCACGGTGCATGGCTACGGGTCTCGGCGGATACACGGCATGGGAGAGAACCCAAAGAGGACTCAGGCGGCGTTATCACGGGGCGCGACTTATTAGATATTTGCTTTTACACTGACGAGGCACACGCCATCTGGGACATGGGGATCACGGCCACTGGGAGTCGGCAGATTTATGGTGTTTATTTTTTTGGTTTTCTTTTTGGTTCGCTTTTTGCTTCTTATTTTGCCCACGGGCCTAGGGCTTTCACGGGCTGAACTTCTTTCACGAGGTGTCATTTGATGAGTCAGGCGTCGATCTGATTTTTTGGACCCGATCTTGGGCGGGCACGGAGGCGCATCATCTGGCAAATGTCCAGGGAGCAGGATATGATTCCGGGATCTGGGAAATAGGGAACGGACCGGAGGCGCTGCATCGACCGGGGCAGGTCGGGAACAAACATCATGTATGTATATCGGAACCACATTTCTTCGTTAGCAGGGATAATGCAACGAAGTGAGCGGACCATACAAGTCCATTGTGCAGACCATGATGGTTCACTAGTGATTTGAATGCTCATCCCCAACGCAGCATGGGCTTAATGCTGTGCAACGACAAACAGCGTCTAGCGTGAAGTCGTGCTCGTCAGATAGAAGCAAGGGCACTGCAACATGCCAAAAGTTGCAAGAGGATCAGCACCCACCATGCATGGAAGCTTGCCTTCAAGTTAGACTGATCCACCCCTCAGCTGGAG
This sequence comes from Neonectria neomacrospora, assembly GCA_013756995.1. NCBI lineage: Eukaryota > Fungi > Ascomycota > Sordariomycetes > Hypocreales > Nectriaceae > Neonectria > Neonectria neomacrospora. The sequence goes on along the minus strand of JABSTB010001241.1, from coordinate 36,802 downwards.
GACTTCAGAACCAGCTCCAGGTTTAATTACAAATGCAGATACAGCCAAGTGGGGTTTCACGTCGGAACTAAATCGAGGGCATCATGTGTGAGCACATGGGGGCGTGAGAGTCTACATGCACAATGCATGTATACTTGTTTTGTATGTATGTCATCGGAGCTGCAGATCCGAGTCGCCGAGGACAACCGGCCGTGGATCCACTCCTCTCCGTCTTCTTCTCGGCCGCTCCAGACAGCGCATCCCCGTTGTTGACTTGGCAATGCCCATTCTTGGCCTGAGACACGACAAGACCAACCCGTCATTAAAACTAGAATCCTCGTTCGCCAAGCCGATGCACAAAGCAGGGCTGGCTTTGTCGGGCCGTGAAGAGGGGGGCGGGGCGCTCCGGGAGGCGAGAGGCGAGTTCGGGCCCGGACGCTCGGAGGCTCCACTCCACGCTTGCGCCTTGGTGCCCGCCAACCATGAGTTAGGGGGATAGGCGGGGATGCAAGGAACGGCAGCATGGCACGAGCACAAGTATTTCGGGATGTGAGATCCGCAGGGACGATGTGGGCTTCATTGACCGAACCGATGAGCGTCATGAGACACGATGAAGGAATGAATGAAACATCCCGACCACGCTTGCCCTGGCCTCACTCGTGCGCTCCAGCTGTCCCCTCGTTCACTCACCTATGGGCACGCTTCCCAGCGTTGCCTTACTTTGGCTCGAGGACGCTGGGTTGGCTCCAAGAGCCTATTGGCAATTGGACCGGCCTGGTCCGGTCCAGTCTGGCCACGGCGGCTCCGGCAGCAAAGCCTCGAGGCGCCATGTCGACTCTCCCCATCGCGCCCATTGTCGGCCGCGACCGCTTTGTCACCCACCCGCCCGCTCTGCCAGGAGAGCGCAAAGGCAGAAAGAAGTCGGTGCTGGCTCGCACCAACAAGGGATAATGCGAGAAAGTAAAAATCCAGAGCGGGAGGCAGAAGCGGGCGCCTTTGTGCCTATCCTCGCCGCCTCCCGAGCCCACCGTGAGTTTGGCTGGAATGCTTGTCCATAGCCCGGCGCATTCCTTCCTGTGGCGACTCTTAACTTTGCTCTGCTCGGCTGTCCATCATCCATCCAAGCTAGATCATCTCGCAGGCAACGGTTGCTGAGCCGGGCCACATACGTAGCTCTGTTCCAGCCAGCTTGGTGTTCCTTGTCTCACCGGTTGCTGGTGTTTTGTTGTTGTTCGTCGACGACGCCGCCAGACCGTTTACTTCGATCTCCAATTCCCACTCCACCATACTCTTTGAGAACCCATCGTCGTCCTTTTCGGGCTCAGTCAAGCTGATTGTTGCTCATCTCAAACTCTGTTTCCTCCTCCTCTCTCTTTCCTCCTCATGCCATCGTCATAGCCGTCGCCTTCAGCTAGCACTCTTCCTTGCTGATTATCGGAGACTCCGTCAGGCCAGCTTCCTTCGAGGACCATCTCCATCAACAATTTGGCATAAACAAGCACCATGGCCTCCTGGACCCTACCATATCGAGTTGAGGCCGTGGAGCGCGACCCGGGTTTCTGCTGGCAAGATCTCGACGACGGCCCCAATGATGGGACAAACGACTTCTTCGGCCAATTCATCAACTTCGACGCTGATATCACCTCATCCATGAGCAACCCCCATGGCGACGATCCTTCTCTGCCCACCATGCCAGACCCGCTCTTGCTCGACCAGCCCTCCGAGTCAACCGCCTCATCTGGCGTCTCCACGGCGGGGGATGAATTCGATTTCTTCTCCAGTAGCTCCCAGATCGGTCCGGTCATGTCCGGTGCGTCCATTGGACTCGCCACTCACGAGGTTGATCCTCGATACCTTGCAATCGGCAGCGATGACATGCATGGAAAGGTCGCCGGCATGCCTCGGGCCTCCATGTCCGACACGGAGCTGTCCCGGCTCGAAGGCATCTCACTGCGCTCACCCAGCAAGCGCATGCAGATCTCCCAGCCATCGTCTCCGACACCTCCCAACACTGTCACCGTCCGGAAGCCCAACAAGTTCGTCGAGGCCCTCTCATCCACGATTCGGAAGGCCAGCAAGTTTCGCAAGGGCCGGAAGGCCCTCACCATCTCCATCGATCGCCCAGGCTCCCCGACCATGGAGAACCCGCCCATGGCTCTGAGAATGCAGCCGTACAGCTACGCACATGGCAACGGCTCCTTCACACCGTCACCGACGACGATCCCGGACAGCGGAACTTTCGTTCACGGGTACTGTGACGACCCCTTCACCGAAGCCACGCAGCCTCCGCCAACCAACCCGCCACACCACCACTTCTTCAACACCAACGGCCTTCACACCCCCGTTGAGTCCCCTGGCGCCAACGGTGAGCCGGGGAGCTATCACTCTGAAGTCGCGGTCAAACGGGAGCCGGGCAGCTGGCCTCTTCCAGTGCAGCCGCATCACCAGCCGCTGCAGCAGCAACAATACTCACATGAACAGCAACAACATCAGGTTCCACAGCAGCACCCTTCGTCTGCAACAAGTTCAGTACCCGGGTCGTGGTCCGGAGGCGATTACATGCCTCAAAACCCGACCGCAGGCTGGTGGGACCTCAACCTCATGAACCACCAGAACGGCGAGTACATGCTGGACCCGCACCAGCAGCAGCAGAAGCACGCGAACCTCAACATGGCCATGCACGCACAACACGCCGAGCTTCCGTACGAGTACCAGTCGATGCCAGATGCGAACGCCGCCGGTCTCATGATCCACATGCCCCAGCCGCGCGGCGCGCCCTCGGCAGTCATCAACGATCTCACCGTCTCGGGCCAGACATATCTCCCGCCGCCTCCCCCGGTCCCGCCTTCCGTTCCCGGCTCCGATCGTCAGCACCGGCCCCCGCGAGCGCCTTCGTCCGGGGCGCGACACCTCTCATGCTCGCCGATCCGCAAGTCTCGGGCACCGTCGGCCTCGCCTCAGCCGGGGCACTCGCGCCACAGTTCAGGCGGGTCAGTAGGGTCAACGCGAAGCGCATCCGGGAGAGGCATGCCGCCCGGGACGCCGACAACGATGCGCAAACAGCGCCGATCGCGGGAGGCGAGCGGAAGCAGCGCCGGTGGCGGGGAGATCGGCTTCGTCAATTTCACGCCCAATGACGGCGGGATGCTGATGACGGGCGTGGCGCCCAGTGGGAGTTCCAAGACCAAGGCACGACGAGAGCGCGAGGCGATGGAGCGAAGGCGACGACTGAGTGAAGCAGCCATGAAAGCTGTACAGGCAGCTGGCGGCGATGTCGACCAGCTGATGCAGCAGGGCTTTGCGCTCTAGGGAGCCGCGTCGTCTCTCGCTAGATCACAGGATCCATCATCGATCATTGGTCAATACTCCCTAAAAGAAAAAATCCTGGGCGTTTTGATAAGGATCCGCTGTTCGAACGCCATCATTTGGCCTTTGCGTTGTGTTACTGAGGCGTTGAAGGAGTTAAGTCTGGGCCACCATCCAAACGTCCTTTCTTAGTTCTCACAGGTCTCAGCCCCTCCTTCCTTCCTCCTCCCTTCCCCCTTTCCACATAAGCAAGTCATTTCAATCTCAGCCGAATAGCCAACCTTAGCTTGAGGGTACACGCACGCGCATTTACCTTTCTTATTATTCGTTTCCTGTCTCCATTCTCCAAGCGAGATGCAGAAAACACAAGCTCAACCAGCGCTCTCCTTTTGTTTGCGTTTCTATCTTGTCATCCGATACCTTCGTGTACCAAAATTTATACCTAACCAGACTATCCCCTTTTTGTTTTTCCTTTGTTAGCTATTCTGTTCGCCGGACGCCCGATGATTTATGTAAGATGGATGCATGTGAGGCATTGGGTGGGCTGTTGGAATATGATGGGAAAGCGACGGAACTTGTACCGGGGGAGAGAAGCAGAATATGTGCTGATTGGCCTTGGGTCATGGCATCGCTCGTTAGGAAATGGTAATGGAATTGCTAGTTGTAAGATAGTTCCTGTTAAGGCATCCAGTTCATGGGTACAAGTCACCTTCTAGATGGACGCTGTCGTCCCGGCGACACTTCAATAACAAATCGAGTTTAGCATCATCTACAGCGCAATCGATCTTAGGTTGTGCAATTATCTTGTCATCGACACATCATTCCTTCTCTCCCGAACCACCTCGGGCGGCAGATTTGTAAACAAGTAAATAGTTTTGATTGGGTAAGGTGGTATTCTCAGCTATTTCTTCTCTTTTGGTTCACAGCCATACTTTGGCCATATGTTCCCACATTCATCTTGGCTAGACTCCCAAACCAAACCCAGTCCAGCTGTATGAAAATGTCCCTCCATTCCCTTACTTTCCCACTATGATTTATATATACAAAGCAAAACACTCGCAGTAGAGCACAGGGGTTCGATATTCGCCAACGCCAAGTCTCGTCGCAGACGCCTCGTCATGCTTTCGATTTAAAAAGCCAAACCACAAAAAAAAGAGAACGCGGTCTCAATGTTGTCTTGCTGACAGTCGGCGGTCGCTTTGAGCAGCAAGGTTATGCTCGAGGTTGCCCTCGAAATGGGTGATAGGTATCCCAAGATGTGTCGGTCATCTCGAAGTGCGTCAAACCCAAAGTAGAACTGAATTCAATGCAAAGCCGACTCCGGTGGAGGCCAAGGTATATATGGAACTCATCAAGAAATGCGACCAAAACAATAGTATCCTCCGATATATTCGTCTAGTGCTCGTAACCCGCACCACGTTGCCAGGGGCTAGTAACCTTGTTAGTCTCTGTGGCTCTTTACTCATTGTGACCGACTTACCTAGCATTGTTCTGTGACCGGTACCCCCCAGCAGGGCTGCCGCTGTTCTGCGATCGCGTCTGACCAAGTTGAGATCCCGAATTTTGGTAGGGGCTTGGGGACGCGGTGCGGAAGGGGCTCTGTGGCCGTTGACCATCAGCCGGGAAGAGCGGCATCGATGGGTTGATGGGAGATCGGGGCGGGTTGTCGCGGAACGAGGCCTGAGATTGGTTGTTCGTCTCAACTCGCCTTCGCATGCTATCGGAAGACAGGGAATCGTCGTCGTCGAGGTCCAGGTGAGTCTTGTAGCCACCCTTGTCACCTCTGGCCGTGGCAGCCAAGGCGTCTAGCTCAGTGGTAGTGTTGAGCTGAGTTTGCGACTTCATAAATGAGGCACGGTCATCAGCCATGAACTGGTACCGGGCGTCGGGGTTCTTTCGGAAGAAAACGAAGGTGGTCGACACGATAAGCATGATTAGGAGGATGAGCGAGAAGGCGGCGTTCAGGACGAAGAGAACGACACCCACGACACCCACAACTATCTTAGGGGCGCCAAAGACGTTGGAGAAGACGAGGAGGAAAATAGCGTTGATGAAGTTGATAGCGCAGATCGCAATGTTGAACGAGTTGGTGCTCTTGTCCATCCAGGGACGGAGAACGGAGGCCGCAATCAGAGCACCTGCTTCGATGATGATAAAGCCAACAGCCTGGGCGACCGAGGCAGCCTGAGAGAAGGCCACGAAGCAAGCCTTGATTAAGGTATAGGTCAAGACGGGAACGATGAAATAGTAGGCAGAGGCGCGGAACTGGACGTAGAGGAAGCCCCACTTGTTGAGGGCCTGGGGGTCCGAGAAGAGGATGTAAGCCGGGTTGCGGTGCATGGCAACGGAGCGACGGGCGATGCGAATGACCTTGAAAGCTCCCCATCCGAGGGTGGCGGCCATGCCAAAGAAGAAGAAAACAGCGAGGACGACTTCGGCTGCCGAGTCAACCTGAGTGAACTCCCACAGACAGAGAATGGCCATTTGGGGGAAACCGATCAGGGTCAGGCGGAACAAGATACCCTTGAGGACGGTGAGCCATCCGTTGCGGAACTCGAGGAACTTGTCGCTCGCCATCATCTTCTGCTTCACAAGGAGCTCACAAACGCCCTTGAACGAGGCGATCAACAGCATTGTGATGACTACGAAGACGCAGAAGAAGGTCAGGCCCGTCATGAACAGGTTGGTTGTCTCAATCTCGGCTCGGTAAGCAACACGCTGAATGCCGTAGACGAGATAGCTGCCAGTTTCGGTCTGGATGTTGCCACGCTTGAGGACCGTGTGAACCGCCCGGGGCATCATTGCGGCGCCGCGCTTGAACAAGCTCAAACCGGCGTGAGCAAGCTCGAGACCTCGCTTTTCGACCTGAACGGAGACGGTGGTAAGAGAGTCAAAAAGGACCGAAGGCGTACCACCAGTTGCTCGCTGGTACCATGTGAAGATGCTCTGCATGAATGGGACTTGGATGATTCCCATAGACCACTGGAAATTCTGAGTCCACGACGCGACAATAGGAGGAAGATCCACGCTGGTGAGGCCGACGATGGCCTGCGCCTGGAAGTAGCCGAAGAGGGCGAGCGAGTTGGAAGCAACGTGAGCGGCAGTGTTGGAGTGGCCGAGGCCGGAAACGATGGCGGAGGCGACGAGACCCAGACCGGCAATGATGGCAGTAGCCCATTTGACACCAATGAGATCGACCGTCTTTCCGTTGGAGACGTTGGCCTCGACACAGGCGACACTCTCGCCTGTGCTGGTCAAGTTGACGTAGACGCGGACCGTAGCATCGAGATCGGGTACACTATAGGCGATTCCGGGAAGCTGTTTCAGGGCATCTTCGCCGACGGGGATGTTGAACTTGAAGGGGATCTTTCCTGCAACCATGGGGCAAAGACCGGCGAGTCCAATGTCACAAGGGTCGACGTTCTCGCGGATGAATCGGTAACCATAGGCGGAAATGCTGACGTCGAATACGACCTTGCCCTGGATGGACGAAGTGACGACGACGTTGACCTCGGCGGAGCCGTTTTTGGGGGTGAAGACAACGTTGAAGAGACTGGCCGTGAAGCCCGAATCAGCTTGACAACTGTTGAGCGAGTCGGAAATGAGCATCTTCTCTGCCGCGTTGACGCTGGGCATCATGAACAACGCCATCGACGACAGCACCAACAGGGGCTTCTTTATTATGGACCACATCGTGAGTGATTCTGGGTTTTGTCGATGGGATTTCAATCAGAAGTGAGTGGCGTCCTCTATTGGGAGGTCGGTTGTCCTGGGAGGCGCTGGTGATACCTGACGGGTTGTCGTCGATCACAGCGCGGTCGGAAACGGCTCGTTCGGAACCCGGAAATTAATGCTCGCTTCCTTCCTCAGAGAGACGTTCGAGAAGATTCGGATCCAGCGATCTGGCGCAAATCGAGAGCGAAGGCGTAAATGGCGAAAGCTTTGCAGCGACAAACGGGTTTGCGTTCTCAGGAGTCGTGACGTGGTTGACTGTACCCAGGGCGGGTAAAACGAGGGGAATCCGCGGGAGCGACAGAAAAAGAATTACGAAATGAAGAGGACGAAGAGAGAGTTTAGCGAATGGTCGAGGCGAAATGAATTCCTCTCCGCGACGAGGGCTTCGGGCGGCAGCGTCTTCGTCGTCGATGGGGTTTGGTTGATCGTGGTCGCGGGCGAACGATGGAATTGTGTGGGGGTGAGGAGTGAGGAAGAGAAGAAGGAACAGCAGACGCAAGGTCGGGAAGGAAGGAGGATGGCTCGAAAGGGAGTGAGTGGCAGAAGGGGCAGCCACTGACTGGCAGGGCAGGAAGGAACCCGGCAGGTACAACAAAGCGCGTATAGGAACGAGGTACCCAGCACTAATCACCCCGTTGTATTCGTACGTGTGCTTCGGAGCTAGGTACCGGGTGCTGGGTACTAGGTGCTAGGGAGGGAGGGAGCGAACGCAAACGAAGGGCGGCCAAGCAGCGGTGGAGCGGGGCTGGACTGGCTTGGCCGTGCGTGAGCCGTGGGCTTTTGGCTTTTTAGGCTGGGTCTACAGCGACGAAGGCATTGACAAAGGGGAGTCTTGGGGAGGGGATTGGGCCAGGGCGAGAACGACAGTGAGACTTTTAGGTGCGAAAAGCAGGTAATGGGGGGGTGGGTAGGTAGCAGGTGTTGATGGCTAACCCGCTGCCCAGCCAGTCAGCAGAACAAGCCAGTGGGCGGAATGGGCACGGCGCCGCAAATTACGCAACACCTGGCAGGCCAGAAGCTGCCCAAGTATCTGGCGGTAGCATGTCTTGGGCGAGCTCGGGCCAGGCCCAGTAGCGTCGCGATTTGCAGGCTGTGCAGTACCTGGAATGAGGGCCCCGTCGCAGGCCACTGGCGGGTTGTTGCGTCGGTCGCCGTGGGCGACAGGGATTACGATCTCGTATCCGCCCTAACAGAGCTACCTTTGGGATACCTGTCAAACTTTGGGTTCCCCCTGGATCTATGATGAGCTGGATTGGACGTGGACTTGAGATGGGCGCTTGACCAGCAGAAGAGCGCGTGCTGCGTGTGTTGCGCACTGCGCACTGCGTACACGCGTGTCTCGACGAAGTAGACAACGGGGTTGTTCGTCTTGGCCTTCGTCTCAGTGACCCCAAACTGCAAATATGGACGGAATCTTAGTCCATGTCCACTGAGAATCGCGCAAGGTTTCGTCGCGGCTTCGGATCCACGGCGACACCAAATACGATGCGCCGCGATACGACACGGGGTCGGCGACTAGCGACCCGGGTCCCAGCGAGACGACATTGCCGTGATCCACGCGACACGATCCGTCAACTGTGAGAGAAAAGAGTGCCACCAAAGCAAGTTGTGTGTGTGTATGTGTGTGTGATTGTGTGTGACTGTGTGTGTGTTACATTTCCTGTTTTGGCTGCTTTCTTGATTAGATCCTGACCTCCTGCATCCCATCAGTCCTGTTCCTGTTCCCCAGCAAAGCAAAGCAAAAGCAAGACAAAGCAATCACCCGCACCGTAACAGCCAAACCTCTCTTGGCTCAGCTGACTTTGGCTTGCTCGAACTGGACATACCCTTCAACCGCAGGCGGGGTGCCCAGGTTGGCCGAGCCTCACGCATACGTACGATGGAGCGGAAACCAGAGATTTGGTTTGGAATCGCAACCCTCGTCACTTCGTCATCACCAAGACGTCTCTACTGCAATTTACTGCGTACGAGTGACCGCAGCGCCGCGACGAACACCCAAAAGACCAAAAATCACCGCCACCCCCGGGCCCTCGCGGCCCCCGGCCCAGCTGGAGGCTTGCACAGCCCCCTTGGTGGTGCTCCCTTTGGTGTTGCTGCCGAACCCCGATACGTCACGGTTGCCCCTTGCTTACAGAGTGTGTGTTGCTTGGCTCTTGGCATCTTGGCTCTTGTTCGCGGGCTTCTACAGGCCCCGTGGCCCCGATGCCTTTGTGGCATTGCAAAAAGCCAAGCCAGGACGGGATCCGTCTCGTACCTTACATACAGCTAGCAGGCCAGTCACTCGTACATCGTACAATACACCCAAAACGGAGAAGAAGGCAACGAGGACAATACATGACAGATCTTTTAGAGAAGGGGAAGTTGTTCTTTTCGTATTCCTTGCGCCGTACGTATGCGGCCCTCGTATCTACTACACGCCGCCACTCCGCTACTCGAGCACTCCTAGGTACATACTTAGTAGATCTTCTTGCATTGCGTACGTACCACGTACCTGCTTCGGTAATACTGCATTTCACCCATCGGCATGCCCGCAGTCTGCAAATCGTAGTATGCTGGGCTGGCTAACCAAGAAGCTGGAGGAGCAGGAGCAGGAGCAGGACTGCAATCCCTTCTCTTCTGCAGCTTCGGCTTCCAGGTCAATCCATCACTCGAACCTGTTTCCGTGCAGGCGCGGGCATAATCATGACAGATGCAGCTCCCGACAATCAAGCGATGAATTAATCAATTAATCAATTCACCAATTAATCATCGCCAACCGTTCACATCCAGGGACCATCCATGTAAGCAACGCCAGGTAAGCAACCAGTGCTGGCCCCCAAAAGCGCCTCCTCCCACTGGCTGGTCCGTACCTGAATCGTGGCGCCGCCTGACTGAGTGGTACTTACGAATGCCGGTCGGCGCTGTCAGTCAGAACTCTGTAATCGCCGACGTCAGACGACACCGCGGACTGGTTTTCCCCATGATTGCTTCTTGTTCGTTAAGCATCAATCAGCCCATCCTGCGGGAGTAATAGATAGAGGTAGAGGAAGAAGAAGAAGAGGAAGCTTCGGTCCGTCTCGTTCCCGAATATTCCCGTCTCCAAGTCCCCGTCCACTGAAGCCTCTTCCTTAACCTCTTTTCTACAGGGGCCGTCTACGCATGGCATTCCCGTGGATCCCGCCGCCCTCTCATTCCGATGCCAGCAGGTGTGGAACCTAGAAAAAAAAGGTGGGTGGAATGCCGGGAGAGAGAAATTGGGTCTCAGGAGGTCGAGGGTTGAGATCCTCTAATTAATCCCCCGCCTGTGTTCTGCTGCTCTGTCACTGTTTGAGGCCTCCATCCTAGCAACCTGCAAATCCCCCTCTCCCCGTCCCATGCCAACCGCCGCTGGGTTCGTGTGTAAGTAATCCATCTCTCCACCAAAAGACGTCACCACAAACAAATCACCGCCAGCAGCCAGAATCCATCTCTCCTTGACGCGCAACACTGAACCCACTTCGCTGTCCATCCACTCCACGATCGCCACAGAAAGGCCCCTCCCCATCCTCGCTCCAACACAAGATCATCGCCATGCGTTGCTCCCCTTGATTTCGGCCCCAGCATGATCCGCGTCCCATCGCCTGTTTCGTCATCGCATCCTCGTCCCCATTGGATGCTTCAGATCGCCAGCTTCTGACGCTATATGAAAGGCCGGGTAGCTGCCGAACCAGCCGCGCTTCGTCTGCGTTTCATAAAGGCCAAGCTTTCACTCCCGAGTGTCTAACTAGGATGTAATGCACAATGCTACTCAACAAGCCCTGTTGTTTGCACGGTTCAATTCCAAACGTCTAGCTAAAGTATATGTCAAAGCCATGAATCGTCCAAGAACCCATCTAAATGCAGCCATGTCCCATTCCCAAAATTAACCAAAACCGTCCCTCCATCGCATGTACTTTAAAACTCAATGTGTCCCATATAGTCGGTCAAACCAGACGTCTAGTCATGGCATCCTGATACCTCCCTTGCTATACTCCAAAAAATACCGGTTTCGACTACAGCACATCCCATTGGGTCTCCCAGGGCTTGTTCCCTTGGGAGAAGATGATGCCGTGCTTGTAGGAACTAATGAGTTCCTCCTGGTCAACGCCACAATGCGTCTGTCCATCGCGGCCCTTGAACCAACCCAATCCGTACGTCTTGCCATCATCCAGCTTCTTCACCATCTCCGAGTTGCTAAGCTTAGCTGTGCCAACGAAATTGTACAGCATCTTGCTTTGGTGAATAAAGGCGAGAATCGATGCAATCGTGTTCGGTTGTCTTGGCAGGAAGGGATGCCGCCGCCGGAAGAAGACGATACTCGCGACGACCATCATGTAGAGCAGGACGAAGAGCGTAAGACCAAGGGATATGTAAAACGACAGCACCGTCTCCTGACCAGAGTTTACCAACCGATGCTTCTCCTTCTCCTCATGGTCACTGTAGCCAAACCCTATGATGAAATCCTGTCCTTCCACGGTTGCCAAACTAGTCACCATAATGGTCAAAAATTCAGCCATCACGGTTCCGAATCCAACCAAGAAAACGAGGAAGTGACCGTTCATAAGGGCACGAATGGGCATGTATCCGAACGGCAAGGCCGTATAATCGAGAGTGAGGGTTTTCGAAGGCGCATGGCGCTTCGAGAGGATGTAGTATGGTTCCATCACCCGAACTGCCGTCTCCATACCGCCCCAACTCATTTTGAGAATAACAGCCAGAGCAGTCACAGCCCAAGCAGCTTTGTCGGTGACGATGCTGGCGGGAGTGAAGAGGAAGGCAGGGATGAACCCCGCAAAGAGGAGGAGGGCAATGATGAACGGGATGCTCCCCGCCGGACGAAGCATCAGGGGATGTGGGTTCTCGGACAGGTGAGTAGTGTCATCCTCCTCGCGATCCTGCAATTTGCCAGTGCTTCCGTCGTAAGGTGCAAGGGAATTGTTTCGGAGCATGTAACGGCGGCGCTTCAGTTTGTGATGGATATCCTTGTGCTTAGCCGTGTCCATGTCTTTAAAGTCCATCAGAATATGTGCTACAACCGCCATAGAAGCAAGGCCCGCGATGCCTCTAACATCGCCCTGTAGGCCAGATCGTCTCGAATGCAGCACATAGAACAAGCAACAGCCAAGCACGGCGCAGAGGCTCAGGGTAACGGTCAAAAGTCGAGACCACATCGCGGCAAAGTAAATTTCTTTGAAGTCGTTCGGGTGCTTCACTCGTTCTGCGCGGCTCGGATTTAGCACGACGGACGCAGCCGCGAATGTCGGGACCAAGGAGACTGCCAATGTCGAAGCAACTGATGACAAAAAGACGGCATAGTGGCCCAGTTTGAGTGCGTGAAACGGCCTCAAGAAACTCATGCTCGTGACGTAGTCGGCATTGATCGACTTGGAGGCCAGAGAGCCCTCCTGTTTCGATAGCTGGTAGTAAGCTTCTAATCGGCGAACTTCGAAATCGGTGAATTGCCAGAAGACTCCAAATGCGACGGCGCACATAGTAGGCAAGAACTTGACGATGAAATAGAGACTCGGTTCCACGGTATCAGGCGACTTGAACCTGAGTACCGGGTGGTTCTTGAATTTCTGGAACAGCACCTCTTGCGTAACTGCCAGGGCTATTGAGAGGATGACCAGCCACAACAAATATGGCCATCGCATCGATAGCGGCTTCCAGTTTGGCTGGGGGTAGAAGATGGCAGTCCTCACCTCTTTGGCAGGGAACGTTGAGCGTCGTATGTCGTTAGCGGCCATGGTGCTGGGCCCTTCCATGCTGCTCAGGTCCATGCCAGTTCGCTCCTCATCCTCCTCTTCCAGAATCACCTCAATGACTTCGCCTCGTCGGTTCGCCTCATCCTGTCCGATATGGCGAATTGTCTCATGACGTCCCAGGTGTTTAGTAGTTTTACGTCGAGAGAAGGATCTAGACAAATTGTTCTGGGCGTGCATAGGAGTGGAGAGGAGATCAGCATCCCGAAGTCTTGTGTCGGGCTGAAATCCCACCCCCAAACCTCCAGTCAATTTCCCCTTGGCTTCCTCCTCCTCAAGCTTCCTGATGAAGTCCTCGTCTTGAGCGGTGGTGGGGCCCAGCGATGCCGTTACGTCGAAACCTGGCACGAAATCTTCCTCTTCCTCCTCAACAATGGGTGCATAATTCGACGACTTTCCCATTGGAGCGGCGGTCTGGAGAAGCGAAAGGTCATATTCCTCCTCGTCAATAGTGTCGTGCGCCGTGAAGCTAGGAATGCGACCACCTCGGGAAGGGCGCCTTGAGGGTGGACCGCCGGACACTGACACGGGCGCATAGGCTGCTCCAGCTCCGTTAGAGTATGCGAAAGAGCCGGACCACGAGCCGCCAGAATTGTAATCATGGCCGCCATACTCGGGCTCCGGTGGGCTGCCAGGGCCAGCGTAGGAATCGAGAGAGACCATGGATTCGCGGCCATGGAGAGGAGGGCGACCGCCAGAAGGATCATAGGGGCTATCGTGCGAATCGCCATAAACGGTCATGGCAGAAACGCGGTGGTGGAGGGCCTGTTCTGGCAGAGGCTGTCGCGAAGGCTGCGGAGGATTGGCGACAGATCGATAGGGTTCATAGGGTTCATAGGTTTCGTAGGGCTGTCCGCCCGAGTCATTATGGAAGGCCATGTCGCAAGCTATGGATCATGGCGAATTCGGGCGCAGGCAGCGGTTCGCGGTTCAGCGAAAGCTGAGCGCGTATGCGAAGGGAGGGTCGTTTGTGAGGGCGGGGCAGCGCAGGGCGAAGGCGACGGCGACGGCGAAAGGTCAAGGTAGCGAACGATGAAGCGAGCGAATGGATCGTGAGGCGATTGCGAGCAGTGTCGCACAAACAGACAGGCAATGCAGGAACAAAAATGTGTAGGAGTGAAAGAGAAACGAACGACGGGGCGAGCGAGCGAGCGACAGAAGGAGAAGAGGGACTAAGGTTGGTGGAGGTTGGCGTGCAAGATGGAGAGCTGGAGCAGATCCAGGAATTTCCCCGTCCAGCCCTGTCAGCCGGGGGCGCTTGTTTCCTTGCTAGTCAGACTGTAAGGCGGCCATCCATTCCATTTTCCGGGGGCAGCCAGGTCGCGGAGGGCAGCTGAGGATCTGTTCGTCTGCGTAGGTAGGGGTAGGCGGCTCTCGGCTTTCCAGCTGGAGGCTCTACTGTATCTGCACAGTCAGTCTGCTAGGGCTTGCAGGCTGCTCCCCTTTCCAGGCCGCTGGAACTGGCTTGCCTATCGCCTAGTCCATCCATTGTCTTGGTGCTCCCAACGATGGCACACACTGAGTGCGTTATGTGCCGGCGGGGGGGCTATCGACGGGATCTAGGCCTCCAAGAGGTCTGAGGGGCTTGCCGATAGCGCGCCGCCCCCTAAAGGGTCCGTTCCCGGCGAACCCACCAGCGACCTTTCGCGGACCTCCGAGTGGCCATTCACCAACGGGTGTAGGGCTGGCGGCAGGGACACGCGTTGTTCTCCACTGGCAAAGTTGAAACAATGCTAGAGATCTATTTGCGCGGCATGTATCTATTCCGTGCTCCGTGCGTACTTACTCCGTACGGACTCTGCGGAAGTGAGTGCTGCATGTACTTGGCGGCTAGACCACCAACCGGCAGTCAGCGAGCGGCCGCCCATCAGCGACAGAAATGCCTGGAAAAGATCCATCCAGCTCACTCAGGGACGCCTCAGTTTGGGCACTTAGTGTCCTCGAGGCACCACAGCCCCCACAGTCCCAGACAGCGAGTGCCAGTGGCATTCTACATAGTTTGGCTGCCAGTACTCCGTATGCCAGGCCTGGTTCTCAGGGCGGCGCTGTCGGCGCGCAAAGTCTTGTTTGCTGGCGTTTGGGCGCGCTAGTTGGGCTGGTCGTGGAGGGTTACTTTGCCAGGGTACTTCCTACTTAGACAGCACAGCACCCACTAGCCCGATGCCACTAAGTAGGTTGGTAAGGCCGGCAGTTGGCAGTAGGCAGCGATAGCCAGTAGTCTGCAGTAGGTGACAGATGATGGCCAGCGGGTGACAGAAGACGACAGAAGACGACAGCAGCAGGATGCGCCTAGCCATGGCCCTAGCACTCACCGCCGTGAGGAAAGGGGGAAGTACGAATAAGCTCTATGAGTCGATGGGAAACTGTAAAAAGCTATGGAGTCAACAGCCGGCAGCAGGTCATCGTTCCGGGACCGCCCTATGCCATTTTAGGTCGTTGGTGGGCCGCGTCCAATGGCGATGCATTCTCGCACAGCTGGACACATTTAGAGTTGCAGGGTCCAGGATAAGATGAACCTCCCTGGTCGCGTGAGGGTGTGCTGCACTGCTGCTGACCACTCCCTGGACTTGCGTCCAGATGGCACCCGACTTGCCGACCTTGCTTTGTTCGATCACGGACGAGACAAGCCCGCCGATGCACCATAATGCCATTTGTTCGATGCCAGAGTCTAATAGTAGGCCCCAGGCTGACATCCAGCTGAAGTAATGCAGACAGAGAGGCACGATCAAATTTAACATGGTTAAACACGATGCCAAGCCGCCCCACGGTGCTTCCCGAAGGTTACGCCATTAAAAACGAGACTGCGATGGCAGGTGGGACGACACCACAAACACCGGTAACGGGATGCTTCAAAATAGGTTTTTGGTGGTGGGCTGCCTGCATCCGAAGCTGAAACTGCAGAATCGATAGTTGCTGTAATGGAGCGTATTCGTGCAACCATTGGCTCAGCCAATCCATTATTGCCCGACTTGTCGTTCTTACACAGTTTAATGTTGTCTATTGACACTGTATCAACCCTATACATCCGTTCGATCGTAGCTAAGAATAATCAAACCATTGTCTACCTATTCAGAGAAGGTAAGTAATGGCCCGTAGCAATTCTCTTACCATTTGGCGAATATAGGTGGATGTTTAGAGTTGCCTAATCAAGTGAGATGGCAAGATGGGCAAATGCTTTGGACGACGTGAATCCAAACCAGAGTACCTACCCACTATTAAGCTGACCACCTCCATAGCAACATAGTGACCACTCCGATCTCATTGTAATTCCCAGCTATGAGGCCAGTTCGCTACGAGGCCTGCAAAAGGGCTTGATGGCTTCTCTCATGGATACAAACTCATCTTGGAGCACCTTAATGAGGTAGTTCGGAATGTACCTGAGCCTTCCTTGACGAACGCACTCGTTTCCCTCTCGACGAGCGCACCAACGTGGCGGGCTACTAAATGGCCTCGGCATACCCGACTCAGCCCTCGGACTCGTGCCCTTTCTAGACCTACCACATCCTTGGTTTTCTTGAATCAACTGTCGAAGGGCATAAGAAGCCTCAAACAGGCAAAGCGACACTGGGTGCGACCTTTTTTCCCTCCTATATCGTCGATGTGACACACACACCCTAGGTATTGCTGGCGCAGCTATAGCTATCACAGACCCTGCCTGCTGTGTTCACCTGCACCCCATTACTGTATACATCTCTTGTGCTGCTTCCCTTTCCTTCGATGCAGTGAAGACATCACAATAGAGATGTAACATCACATACACTTCAACTCGTTGCGCACGTTGCTTGCTCCACTCATACTACCTATCCAGCACTGATTACTGACTGTGGAATATCCTAGACTCGCTAATAGGATGAACACTGAGGAGGACCACCTCAAGACAATGGGCGTCTCACTCAACACCCCTGCCGCGTACATCACGGACGGAGATTACCAGGCAGAGCCCCTCGTGGACTCTGTTCAGCGACACCACGATGTGCTGCGGAGTTACCCAGCTGCTTGCAATGTCGGATTTTGAACACCGAGAGAACTGGGCCAGAGCTGGCGTCACGAACAGCTATGCAACTCACAGGATAGATCGAAAATGCGAAGTTTGTTGGCGATGATGTATTCTATCTTAGGGCACACAACCACATGCCTAAGGGTATAGGATTAAGGCCTTGGGGTTCTGGGTGCCTAAGATCACCATCGACCGCCCTTTGATAGGTAGGTGGGTATACCAAAACGGCTTCTTTGGTTCACAGTGACAAATTCAGAGCAAGTTTCATCCAGATGTCTACCTGCGTGCCAAGTTCGGGACCACTGCGTCCGCCATCCACATGGCTCGAACTTCCGTCAAGTTCCTGTACTTGATACGCGCCTCTATCTTTGGACACCTGTGCCTCAATTGGGAAAGCCCAGAAGTCGGCGCCTTTCGCAATTCCAGCTTCTCGGTCATGTTCAACATCTACCGTCTGCCGTGCTCGGTGGCGTGGAACGTCACCTCGGCCAGCGTTGTTCTATCCTCTACTGCCTGCGATACGAATTCGCTCTGAATGGTCGACACCTCTATGTTACCCAAGTTTTATGCTCTTGAGGAAAAGACCTTCGCGGATGCCCTGCCCTTCGCCATCGACGAGTTTTGGGACGAGCCCCAATCTTCGCCCTGGAAAATACCTTCTGCGGCGATGAGCACCGCGGCCCTGCACGGTAACTGATGGAGACACATGCTCCCCAGCGAGGCCAAAAACTCTCCAGGCACAAAATTTCCGGATGAGTTCCTATACGAATGCGTGCCCGAGAGCTTTGAGATAACCCGTCGCACCGTGGACGCGAAACCCTTGCTCTATCTTGTGTTTGCTATCTAACCCGTACTAGCTTTTGTGATGCTTCTTGTCACTATCGACTCTCACTCCACGCCTGTGGACAGCGGCTTTGGAATTACCTCGATTCTTGCTAGTGTCAATACGAGGAGTCTGGCTATTTTACGGGGAACTGGACTCTCTGGGAAGTCAAGAAGCGTGTTTGTTTGAAGATAGACTTTAAGAGAACTGACGCGGGGGAGGCAGATGAGTCTTCTTCATTTTTTTGAGATCGTGTCTTCTCTAAACGAACAGCCCAAAGAGTTGGCAAGATCTTAATTGTTTTCGTCACTCATACAACCGTCATTACTACTTAATTAAGAAGGCATCTACGCAGCTGAAGGGAGCGGGTGTTTCTGACGGAGACACGAAGGAAATGCCTTGTCATTTGTTGGTGGCCCTGCACGTCGTGTGTTGGGCTGAGCGCAGGGCGGATTCGCAACTTTCCAACCAATGAGTGTCAGCATATGCCTGTGCGATTGCTGGAATATTCTTATATCAAGGCCTGAGCCCACCTGTCCCCGGGAAAGCCTTGTTTCGCTCCTTCATCTTCCTTTCCCGCCGACAAATTTGAATTGAATCCCCTTCTTCAGCATGGAGGGGCTTGGCGTTGCTGCCAGCGTCATTGCTGTCGTCGATGTGTCTGTCAAAATTTTGGCAATCTGTTCAAAATACGCTAAAGATGTGAAGGGTGCCAAAGGGGACATCGAAGAGCTGCTCGAGGAGGTAGCAGAGCTGCAGAAAGTCGTTAGGAATGTCCAAAGGCTACTCGACAGCCCGCCCGGTTCAAAGCTCAACGCTTCGCGAGATCTGAACAAGACCCTGGAGGCTAGCTTCAAACTGCTATCCGAATTGGAAAAAGCTCTCCAGCCTGAACAAGGTCGCAAGCTCATGAGTCGCGTCGGTTTTAGATCGTTGAAATGGCCGCTCCAGAGCACAAAATCTCACGATATCATCCAACATATCAGGCGACACTCAAACACGATTGCATTGGCGCTACAAGCAGACCAGACGTAAGTGCACCCCACTACTAGATAATGAACAGCTTTCTAACGTACCGATGATGTTGCAGTGCCGTGCTGCTCGACGTCGACAGCAAGATTGACAAAGTGGACGACACCCTGGAAAGCGTGGACCAACGAATGCTTCTGGCCATGCTGCCCACAGCGGCCGGAGCATCGTACAATTCTCACGCAGAAGAACACAACAGTACATGCTTGGAGAATACTCGGGTCGAGCTGCTTCGACAAATCGATGACTGGATGAATGATGGTCGAGCCCAGACAATATTCTGGTTAAGTGGAATGGCTGGCACTGGAAAATCAACAATATCCCGTACCGTTGCAACTACTTCAGACAAGCGTGGCTCCCTCGGGGCTGGCTTCTTCTTCAAAAGGGGCGAGGCTGATCGAGGAAGCATGTCAAGATTCTATGCGACAATTGCCTATCAGCTTGTTGGTTCTAAGCCGGATCTCGCTTCACACATTCAAGCCGCGATTAATAATGACCCATCTCTCACAGACAAAGCAGCCGGGGAGCAGTTTGATAAACTTATTTTTCAACCGTTACTGCTATCCAGAACCACCGACAAACCCGTCGTTGTCATCGTTGTCGATGCTCTAGATGAATGCGATGGAGATCACGACATTGGGAGATTGGTCAAGCTTTTTTCTCGCTTCAGGCACGTCAAGAACCTGCGAATCAGGGCCCTGATAACAAGTCGACCTGAGTTACCAATTCGGCTGGGCTTCAATGCAATTCAGGGTCAATATCATGACGTCGTACTGCATAAAATACCAGAGACTATTGTTTCTCACGATCTTGCGGTGTTTTTTAAGCACAGGCTCGCAGAGATCATGCGTACTTACAACGCGTCGGTTCCAGAAGAGAGACAACTATCCCAAAGCTGGCCTGATCTGCATGATAGCCAGACTCTCGTTCAGATGGCTGTCCCATTGTTCATTTTCGCCGCCACTGTGTGCCTATTTCTCTCTGACCGAAAACGCGGCAATCCTGATCAGCAGTTACGGAAGGTGTTGGCTTACAAGCCAACAAGTCAAGAATCGAAAATGGAGGCGACATATTTGCCACCGCTGGAACAACAGCTGACGGGACTTTCCTCGCGTGAGCAGAGCGAGGTTCTAAACGAGTTTCGGAATATTGTTGGCACGATTGCCGTTCTTGAAACACCGCTCTCACCGTCTGCCCTCGCCCGGCTTCTTAATATCTCACGGGATATCATTGACGTGAGATTGGACATGCTTCATTCCGTGTTGGATGTCCCGAGATCCTCAAAGTCTCCCGTCAGATTGCTCCATCTGTCCTTCCGAGATTTCTTGCTGGATCCGGAAAAGCGAGGAACTAACCGATTCTGGGTCGATAAAGAGCAAACACATGGAAAGATTGCTTTCAGCTGCCTTGCTGTTATGGATAAGTCCCTGAAAGAAGATATTTGCAGCTTGACACTCCCAGGTACGGATCGTTCCGAAGTACCTTCTGAGCATATTGCTTCCTGCATCCCAATGGAATTGCAATATGCTTGCCGGCATTGGGCCAGTCATCTAGAGAACACTGAGAGAGGCTTTCTGGATGATCAAGATATTTTCAACTTTTTCGCTCGACATTTTCTTCATTGGCTGGAGGCTCTTAGCCTCATCGGACGATCCTCAGAGAGCTTTCACATTATCAAGCTTTTACAAGGACTTACGCAGGTAAGAAGATACGGGCCCATTTGTTGCCAAGTTGATGCTAACAGCGGTCCAGGACAGCCAGTGCCAGAAGCTTAGCGAGTTTCTGAGAGAAGGTGCCCGCTTTATCCAGACAAACTTGGCTATGATCTCCTCATCACCTCTTCAGCTGTACTCCACACTTCTCATTTTCACACCATCGAACAGCATGATACACTTGCTCTTTCGGGAAAGAATGACTCAATGTATAACACTCGCCCCAGTACCAGAGTCAAATTGGGACCAATGCCAACAAGTTCTGGAGGGCCATCGAGGCCCGGTGAATGCTGTTTCGTTTTCGGCGGATTCTTCGCTCGTCGCCTCCGCCTCTGATGACTACACCGTTCGAATATGGCGGGTAGATACAGGTGAATGCATCCAAGAACTTAAAGGGGATAGCACTGCTGTGCTGAATGTCAAGTTCTCTCCCGACTCGGCGCTGATCGCTTCAGTATGCGATGACGGATATCTGCAGCTCTGGAGGGGAGATACGTACGAACGTGTAAAGAGTTTTCAGGTCTTTACAGAACGAAAACGGCAAGTCTTTCAGTTCTCTCCCGACTCAAAACTCTTTGCATTCATATCCGAACGACGAACCCTACGGATCCTGTGCTTGGATACGCTCGACTATGTATACGAAACCGAACCCGATGAATTCGCATTCACACCAGAGAGGTCGGAGTCGCCCTTTTCAAATTCCTGTGAATGTGCTTTGTTGAAGTTCTCATCCGACTCTAAGACGCTTGCAGCAGTAAGAATATGGACTGACGACTACGCTTTATGGAGGGTTGATGCCAGAGACTGCATTCGAAAATCTCCTGAAATAGCTTTGTTTTCTCGGTTCTTGCGGCCTAAGCTCGAATTACATAACCGGGTTGCAATCGCCTTCGTTGGTAACTCCTCATTAATGGTGGCAGGCTTCGTCAAGAACGTTAGCAATGTTATTCAGATCCGGCGGGTAGGCACGGGCGAGGTTATCCAAACAATAAAGGTTTATGGGGAACCTTTCCGTGGAATCGAGTTTTCGCTAGATCATACGGTTCTAGGGTTAACCTGTTGGGATGGAACAGTCAGGTTCTGGAAAATCGACACTGAAAAATGTCTCAATGTCTTCAAAGGCCATTCTGACTACACGAATGCAATTTCTTTCTCTCCGGACACGAGCCTGGTAGCGTCAGCATCACGCGACAAAACGATTCGCATCTGGAGAGCCGAATCTGGCAAGGGCGCTTCGCAGGCAGAGGAAAGACATGATCCTATTGAATTGGTGACAGTATCACCAGACTGTACCCTTGTTGCTTCGAAGACTAAATCAGGAACCGTGCAACTTTGGAGGATGGATACGGGCAAATGCATTCGCCATTTCAAACACCGCGACGCGAACATGGGAAACCTTACATTTTGCTTGGACTTCAAGTTCATATTCGCAACCACTACTCAGAACATCTTGCTATGGCGAGTAGAAACAGGCCAACTTGTCCACAACTTTGGCATATCTTGTGGGTTCAACAATTTCGTTTCCTTAGGTAGGCATTCTGTCGCCCCAGACGGACGTTTTGTTTCTCCAGACGGACGTTATGTCTTCACACGCCTCAACGTGAAAATTTTGCCTATCTTGAAGGCAGACACATTACAGTGCAAATGCAAGCTCCAGGGAGTGGGGTTCATTTTTGATGCAGTGTTCTCCCCCGACTCTGCGCTCATGGCGACTTTGTCCTCTCCAACTAATTCTGAAGATGGGCATCGCTATTTGTGCACTTGGAGTCTTGACACTTGCAGACAGAGGCACAAGTTTGAGGCTCCGCGCGAGATCGACCACATCCATGCCATTTCTCCAGACTCAAAATTGATAGTCTTGAGGTCGAAGAATTCAACTGAACATCGACTGCAAGTGGTGCGGATAGAAACGGGTGACAAGATCCTGGAGCTTGATTACCCTCGAACCCTCAAACCCATGGTCGTTTTCTCTCGTGATTCCAACTATTTGGGTTTCGTCGGCCATATGGAGATAAGGCTATGGAATATCATAACTGGCCAACAGACTCGACACATCAGACTTGGCTTTGTTCCATCCCGTGTCGAGTTCGATGCTGATGGAGAACATCTCCTTACCAATTTTGGTCAGATCTCTATCAACAAGCCTTGCTCGATGAAAGACAATGCCATCTCTGGCCGCCCTCACCGCAGATCGGGCTATGGAATTAGCAATGTCAGGTCCTGGGTGATGTGGAACGATACCAAATTCTTCTGGATACCGCCAAGGTTCCGGCCTAAGCACAGCAGTTGTGTAGAGATCTTTGGGTCGACAATTGTAATTGGGTCTGGAATAGGAAAGGTACTTATTTTCAGGTTCAATGTTGAGAAGCTGCTATCGTAGAATTGTAGTTTGGATGAGCCGAGTTGAATGATACGCCAACGCGAACTGGAACCTAAGAACCTAGGGCAAAGAAACAATGTGATAAAGGCGAGGTCAGTCACAATTTCATCAGTGCTGCATGGTTTCAAACAATGGAGGATATGCTGCGTATACTGAAGTAGCATGCCCGATTAAAATCCAGCTACCCTTAGCATGCGTACCTAGGGCAGGAGGAAGTAGTCGAAGTTCAAGCAATGCCCCGCGCGAAAGGCCAAAGCTTACGAAGATCCCAGGGCGAATCCTCATATTGGCGTTGGAATTTCTCCTGTTGACTAGCAACCTGGTCTAGGCTACTGAGTGGACAAGCCTGTTTGTGGAGGTCGTGTAGTCTGGGTTGATGCCAAAAGAGTAGGATTGATTTTTGTCTACTGGCTACAGGGCCCTTGTCGGCTCTCTACGTAAGCGTATACATTGGAATTAATACATATAAATGAGTTATAACGGTTGCCTGTATCAGTAGGAGTTTATTCGTAGTTAATAGGGATAGACTCGGAATCAAAGTTCAACGCGGCGACAAGTGCGTTCAATTCCTCGAAAAGCATGCCAGCGCGTACGAGAGCATTTCCAACCGCAATGAACACGAAGTTGAAATACGAAAAAAACATCACCGCGATCTCTGAGTGAGGCAGACGATCGCCGCCCTTCTGTCTATCTAAGCCGATATACGCCCGAAGCCTGCTCGGTCACAAACAGGCCTCTACCACGCGAAGGAAAACGCACACAACCTTCGGCTGTCTGCCGCTCTGATGATATGCTGGAGTACGTCGGCGACGAGTTCAGATTTCTACGCAGTGCCGACGATAAACTCCTCGCCAAGATGCTTTCGCCGTTGAAACCAAGATCAAACCACGGTTGAAGCCGTGATGATTGTAATGTGAATTCGCCTCAGTCTCCTAGATACGAATAAAGTATGCGGCCTAAGGGCTAATGCATAAGTATGATATATTAAACTACTAAAGTATCTAGTTTTAGGTACACATTTCCGTAGGTTTAGGCATATACTTGTTCAACCTAGTAGCAATAGTTGTTCGCGTCCCTAGCAACACTCTTCTTTGGCCACTTCACCGTCCGACAGTGGACGCCTCAACTCCGCCGTTTCGACGGGCTATCATGCAGCTTTCAGGACCGTCTTTCTGTAAGAAATCTTTGAGAAATCCTATGTCCAGTCAGTCTTTATTAACCAGCATAGGCACTCAAATTTACTCCGGCCAACAGGGTGCTCTAATAAGGGTGTGACGGTAGCGACGGTCAAATTTGGCATTTGGCAAAATGTGGTACATCAGGAGCTCGTTTTCACCGCCACTCTCATCGAGTATCATCAAATGCCCAGTCAAAAATCACGGTTAAAATCGATAATTTGTTTGCAGGTCGTTGTCTCTTGTTGCCTAGTTTTGGGGTAGCTTATTAGAATACACCGCGAAGCTGGTCAAAAGTCATGTCTGGCGTCATTATGCATAGGGGAGTGGATGCTCTTTCTTAGATGCCTGGAATCGCCATCTCACAAAGCTCCCCGGGTGCGTACTGATGTCAAACTCTGACGAATTTGCACTCAGTCACATCGAAAATACAAATACAAGCCTCTCTCTGATACCTCAAAGGGAAGAGCTACGATATCTTTGCTTCGTCCTGAAAAGTTCACTATCTATTCTCCTTCATCATCCGCTATTACCACTATGGACCCCTTTTGGACCATGCCGTCTGAGCTTCGTCTCAACATACTGCTTTATCTTGGCTCACCAAGTAACATCAAACCGCTTTCTATAGCCTCTCCCGCAATGTGCAAGCAGTTGCGAGTCTCAAGACTGCAGATCAACCGAGGTTTCGTTACCTCACACCTGCCCGGCGATCTCCTGCATGATGCCCTGGCCATCATCCAATTCCCTTGTTTAGACGCCATGGGCAGCGACGATACGGATATAGTGAGGCGCCATCTCCAGCGTTGGGCGGCTCATCAGCTTCCGAACCCATTCGTGGTTTGTGATGTCGAGATGACGGAGAGATTGGTGAGGCTTTGTGATGTGCTGATCGCCTATATCGAGGACTACGTTGGCAAAGCAACATCCCCATTTCCGCCGCGTGTTTACCACAACCTCCCAAACCCTGGAAGCCAGACGTCGGACGGCAGGGTAAAATTTGAAAACTTGCGCCCTTCGGAGAGACACCGATTCATGAGGGCGTTTCTCGACTACGAGCTGCTGTGCAAAGTCTATCATCCTCGTCCTGGTGCGGACTACGATGGAACGAACAGAGTCGCCTTCCAACCACGGGTCCGCTGGGACTGGACCGCTCTCTACCGTTAAAGGAAGCAAAAGCAAGAGCCCTGGATGCTTGAGGCCCTGCGCTGCGTGCAAGGGTATATTTGCTCTCTGTACGGGGCCATGTTTGCGCGGTGCGCCGATGCTTGGCTGCCAGGCCATCACACTGACCTGATATTTCCTGACAGCATGCTCTTTTGCCATGAGGCGTATGCCAATGATCTAGACGTCATCTACAGAATGCACGAGTCCCTGGCACCTGCTCTCGCCATGTTCGGGTTTGATCTTGCGACGAGCCTGGTTGCGACGGTTTTGAGCGAGGGCACCGACCTTGAACGGCGCGCCAGGTGGTTCCGCGAGCTGGCCAGGATGATCGAAATGCAGGCGAGATGGAACCCGGGCATGTCAATTCACGACGTCCGTGAACCCAAATGGGATGGCGGCCCAGGGCTGTTCCAGATGTTGCGCTGGCGTATTCCCGAACCGACGATTTCGGACATCGAATACAGAGAGGAACTGCAGATACTGCAGATCTTCATGTACCGACAACGTGCCTGGGTGTTTTTCGAAGACGCCGAGCTTTATCCTCACGATTGGGAAAGTCTCGAGCAGAGTCCGTTACCGCATTTCCCCAACATACGCGAGATATGGGACCTCGAGGAGCAAACATTGGACCGCTGTCTGAGCGTGAACACGGAGCGAACGCAGCACCGGTCGCGGGCATGGCAGGAGACGCGGCCCCCGTTGCATCTTTTGAAGAATACGAGCTCGGATGACGAGCCTGGTGTTGAGATAAAGCTGGCAGAGGAACATCATCTTCGACATTTTTACTATGTGCTCAAGGCTTTGGCTGTGCCGTTTTGGGAGTCTAGGTCTGAGAGAAGCAAGCAGTAGTGAGGTATGGTTTGGGCACAAAACCGATTGACTACATGACTGCTGTTCACTTATATTAGAGATGATCATGAGGTTGCATGTGATTGATAGGCTGGTTCCTATCTGGCTGCTAATGTGTTGGGTGTTAGACGTCAGGATAAGGGGTTAAGGGGTAGGTAGTGTTAAGTATTAGGGAATAAGTCAGATACTAAGGGATAGCATTAAGTCTTACTACCGGAGCCATTTATTAAAAGATTGAGCAATTCTTTTATAGACACCGCTTTTATTTTGAGACGTTGGATATCCTGGTTGATAGAAACTCGATCGAACGAGCTATTCCAACTTCTCGTGAAGCTTTACAAAAAGAACAAAAAAACATACAACAGCGAGGATTCCCCGGTCGTCACCGACCCGAGTACTAATTCGCCGCTTCTCAGCTTGACTAAGGGAGAGCGGACGGGATCCCGTATTTTCTAAGAGCTATGGTCGTATGTACCAGCAGCAAAGGGAAGGGCGTAGATATCATCACTGCAGGGCAGGAGAACTGTAGTTCGACGCAAAGAGTCTTAATTGCATCAAAGGGCACAGGAACGTGTTAAAAATCTTCCGATGAGGCTGATAAGCCACGGACATTATGTATATTCAACATGTAACCTAAACAACTCCATGTGTTCATGCGGGGTGGTTCTGATCTAACCCCTATTCTATGCATTGTCAATGTCTATCCCAAGAAACACATCGCTACCGCACAACGAACATCCAAATATGCCTTTGATACCAAGCCGGACCCTAATTAGAACATGAGATAGACCGACAGTATGACTGACATTAAAGCAATCAAGGATCCGGGCTGGGCATGTTGCGGAGCGGCGCTGGTAGTTCCACAGCAGCTGCTGCGGTTGTACGTGACGTTGTTCATCTCCGCCGCCACCTCGAAGACGGACCCCGGGAAGCCGCCGTAGTTGTAGTAGTCCACATTGAGGAAGTTGGGCGCCCGGCCCCATTTGGCCCGGCACTGCTCGGCCGACACGCCGAGGCTGCCGTAGCCAGTCACGTTGTTGGTCTCGTTGAGCAGTGACACGGCGGGGACCAGCAGCTCGGTGCCAAAAACGTTGAATTCGGCGTTGAGGTTGTGGTTGAGGTAGTACAGGCGGTCCTTGGTCGCCTTGGTGCTAAGGTCCGGGGGCCGTTGCACGGTGCAGGGGAACTTGCGGTCGATGGGGTCGAAGGGCGTCTCCCACATCTGCGAGAACTCGTCGAGCAGCCAGGGGTACTTCTTCTGGTTGGCCTCGTAGTCGAGAAACATGACGACTCGCTTACCGCGGACAATCATATCCTCGAGAGTCGGCCAGTCGTCCAGCGACATGGGGAGATAGGGCGCGTGGTAGACGTACTTGAGAATGCCGGTCTTCTCAATGAACGGGACGTAGAGGGAAGGATTAGAGTAGTTGCCATTGCCCAGGAGGATGCTGATGACATCGTAAGGATGGCTGTCAACCCACTTCCTCACCGTAGTCAGCCAGTCGGTGATGGGCCCGGCGTCCAGGAGATCGCACGACGTGTGGCAAAAGTGAGGCACGGATGAATTGGCCGGCCATTGAATCTGGGCCTGGAGCATACGAACGCCGTCGTTGAGCTGGGTCGTGACATCGAGTTCCTGATTGGACCCGGAGTTGCCTGGCCGCACAAAGGGCGAGTTGTGACAGGCAACGTTGGTGATGTTGCTGTACTTGCGGGTGCAGAACTCGACGTGCCCGTTGCAAGGCTGAGTGTTTGTCGGCTCGGCGGGCCCGGTCTCGGTGCCCGTTTCCGTCAGATTGGTGGCGGTTGTGACGGTGGAGGAGGAGAATATGCCGGTGAAGGTACTGGTGAGTGAGTCTGTCTCAGATCCACTGGCCTCCAGGGTGATTTTGGACGTGTAGGTGGCATATGTGCCTGTGGGCACTCCAGTCTGAATAACATCGCCCCCGGTTCGCGTACCGGCGACAAAGGTGACGCCTGAGGTGTCGGACAGCTTGACGGACTGTGCAGCGGCATGGCGAGAGCCCAGGGCGACCAGGGCGGCCACGGTTGTGTGACGAAGCTTCATGTTGGACGAGTAGCCAACTGTGGCACTGTCAAGAAACCTCCGGCGTGGTGCTGTGAGATGCGGCTACACGAATTCGCCGGTGATGAGGCAGCTATGTGATGCTGTGAGACGATGGAGGTGTTGCGATGGGTAAATATCCAATGTCGCAGGCCGCTATGACAAGTCGTTGGCCGGGTTCCACCAGGTTGAGGTGACTTGGGCTAGCACTAAAAGGAGGGCTCGCAGCCGCCAGAAAGTCGCAGTCAAGGTTCACCAAGACTGGAGTCGGGATCAAGATCAAACCCTGATGACACAAGGCAGAGCAGACCCAAGCCAAAGAATAAAAGTAGAAATAAAAATAAAGGAATAACAGCGACGGTCCGTGGCCCACGATCCCTGCAGGAGAGATTCCAGATGAATATCAGGAGTCTCGGCAGAAGCGATGCGCAACGAAAATCGCCAGGGAGGCTAGGAGAACAGAAGTGGACTCGGTGGAGCAGAAAGATTTCGACCGCCAAGCTCAAAGGCGCTATCCGTCATAGACGAGAAGATCAGGCCCGATTTTCCCCAGGAGAGCTTGAAAAGGCGGGTAAGAGGAGAGAGGAGGGAGGAGTGAAAAGGAAAATATGGTCTTAGGCTCTTGGTGAGGTGGTGGGCAAGCCGCCATGACATAATGATGCTGTCGAGGACAAGGAGAAGCTGGGGCTCGACTAACATGGGGCGGTCTGGACGAGCCTACGAGCTGGACCAAACTCCACTCAACTTGCAAAGGCATTCGTCTTGGCCATTCATGAGGGAGAGCCAAGACGAAGGAGAGACCGCCGAGCAAGCGTAGCTAGGCGCAGGCGCCAGTCCGTCGTACCGTCGTTACAGCAGCCGCTTGGACGGCGGACGGCGGACAGTGGGCGGTTTGGGCTTGAGGCTTGGTGGTGCTGGGTGTGCATTGCTCCATCAACGCCCGATTTACGATTTATGGGGGTGCAACGCGTCATCGCATTGGCCGCAGCACGGCGACGGCACCAAGTGGCCGAGTTCGGTTCGCCGGCAGTGTATTCGTATTGCTGCAGACCTGAGATGCAGCTGCGTTTCCATGCTCAGCTGAGGAGAAGAGACGAGTCGAGTCAGGTCAAGGTGTGCGTACGAACCCAGCCGCAAGAGCCGTACGAGGTGGTAGCATGTCAGAGCGGTTGCGGGAGGCAGCCGGCCAGCCAAGAGATAAAAACAGTTCAAGACATCGGCCGGGGTTTGGGCCTCCTCCATGATGACCTTGAAGGGGAAGAAACATCTCTGGACACTGAACATCCAATGAATGGAATAGGCGAACGATGGACGTGGGCAGCGGTTGTGCAGTAGACGGGAGCCCCAGGGCACCACCAAGCGCTGTGGCTCGCCCTGAACGCCCCTGGAGCCCAAAGCCAAGGCCCTGAGTGAGCCGAGAGCCGCCCGGACGCTGGGCGCCAGGCCCGGTGGCTTGCCAGGAGGTTCAGGGTCGACCCAGAGCAGCCTGGGGTGGACCTGGGGCGTCTGTCGCGCAGGGGGCTTGACCCACTGACCTGTCGGGACTGCAGGCCCTGCAGGACCCTCGCCCCCACCTTTTAGCAGTGCCCCGGTGCACCCTTACCCACAGCGTCCAGGTGCCCTGTCCAGTGGCCGTCCAGCACCTGGGCCAGTGGGCGTCAGCGGCTGGGCCATCCACTGCCGTCCGGGTGGGACCCGCGACAACCCTGGCGGCAGAAATCCTTGGAATTGGGATTCTCAGGGCCAATCTTTGGCAATGTCATGACAGAATCGGCAGCCCTGTCCCGATCTTTTTTGGACACAAAGCTCGTGTTGGGACGACGACAAAAACGTACCAAGGACTGTGAAGAACTTGGGAGACCTCATCCATCCGAGAATCCCCCAACTTGCTTTCGTGGCCCGTCGCCACACTCGACCACCGACGTTCGTTACCTGGAAGGACAGGAAGAGACTACGTGTAAAACGCCTGGAGCGTTGTTCCCCTTTACACGACCACTTCGCGATCCCATCCTCCCTCCCCTCCGCCAAACACCATGGCCGCCCCCAACGCTCGGCGCAACACGGCCATCGCCGCCAGCATCTTCTACTTCATCTCCATCCCCTTCCTCATCCTCGTCATCATCGGCAACACGTACAACAACAACATCCTCACCGACATATACTTCTTCTCGCTCGACGTCTCCCAGGTCATCCCCATCTCCGTCGACAACTCCAACCTGCTCAACTCGGTCGCTCGAAGCCTGGGCCTGCACGACTTCTACCAGGTCGGCATCTGGAACTTTTGCGAGGGCTACAACGATGAGTGCGTTTCCTGCTCTGTACAACCATAGATGGTTCTGCCCGCTAACTTGCTCCCAGGGGCGTCACTCACTGCTCCCATCCCGAGCAGTTCTACTGGTTCAACCCCGTCGAGGTCCTCGTCAGCGAGCTCCTCGCCGGCGCCCAGATCGCCCTGCCTTCCGAAGCCGTCACCGTCCTGACCATCCTCCGCATCGGATCCCAGATCATGTACGGCTGCTTCATGGCCGGCATCTGCATCAACTTCGTCCTCGTCCTCCTGAGCCCACTCGTCATCCGCACCCGCTGGTGGAGTCTCGCCCTGACCTTCCTCGCCTTCGTTGCCGCCGTCGTCGTGACCCTCGCCGCCATCATCGCTACCGTCATCAGCTTCGCCGCCAAGATCGCCCTCACCAAGCAGGACCAGCTGAACATCAAGGCCAACATCGGTGTCAAGATGTTCGTCTTCATGTGGATCGCCGCCGTCGCCACTGACATCGCCTTCCTGCTGCACGCCGCCATGGGCTGCTGCTGCAGGCCCGACCGACGACAGGTCGACTCCTCCGGCGCGACTGTACCCGTGTCCGAGAAGCACAAGATTGCGCTGCCCGCCTTTGTCCGCCGGAGGAGAGGCCAGGGAACTTCCGCGTAGAGCTGTTTTGAACTAGAACTGGCGCTGGGCTTGGAAACGTCTAGCGAGGTCGGCGCAATGGGCTTGGGGACTTTGGGACGGAATAATACACGGGAATAGACGCATGCCCCTTTGGTTTAGACTGTTGGAAAGCATTGGGAGCGACAGCCACACACATGGTTCCATGTTCAACGGATTGGAGAACTAGTGCTCATGGCACTTGGACATATTATACATGACCGCTCACTACGTATCAGATTCACTACATATCATAGATTCATAGATGAGTCCCACCATAGATGGGGAAGGAATATGAAGATAATCATAGTTCAATAACAGCAAATAAAGTTTTTCTTTGTCGAACCGCAATCTTCTACATATCCGTGTATAGCTTCGTGAGGGTCACCTAATTTATGTTTCCGTCCTCAAAGCCGTAGAACCCGAGTATGATGTCGTCGAAGTCGTACTCCCCCCCCACTCCACCCCACTCCCAAACTCCCAACTCCTTTTATTATATCCAAAGACCAAAACTGCAATCATTCAATCTAGTTGCTTCCGCCCTTCTCTTTTCTCTCGCCCTTCTTTCCCTTACTTCCCGTCTTCGCCTTGTTTCCGCCCTTCGCCTTGCCAGCATCCACGTTGCTGCCGCCCTTGATCTTTCCTCCCAGGTCACCACACTTCCGAGCCACCAAGCAGTGGTTCAGGGCCACGACGAAGCTGCTCAGCTCTGTTCTTTGGATGTTGTCCGTGGCGAGCCAATTCGGGTACATGTGATCCGTGACCGCATCCCACAGCTCGCTGTACATCCACCCGTACGTCTCGATGGCCATCTTCCGGATCGACGCCACGGGGAAGGCGGCGTCATCGGACGACTGCGTGCGCAGCCAGTCGGAGTGGAAGATCTTGGAGTCGCGACTCGTCCGGTTGTGGCGCAGGTGCTCGAGCTGGTCGGGCACCATCTTCTCCGCGGTGTTCTTGTTCGACCACCGCTGGATGGTCGGGAAGTTCTTGTGCGTCACGAAGCCGTGCGCACCGCCGGGGAAGTCTTTCTTCTCTGCCCAGCTATTTTCGATGCGGATGAGGGTTGCCGACGTGCCGTTGCCGATGAGGCGCTCCAGGGGCCACTTGGTGATGTCCTCGTTGTCGGGGACCGCTGTGGCGGTGATGTTGTCCATGAGGACCTTGTACAGGGCCTTGCGGTCCTTGTCCGTCATCTTGCGGTACCCGTACTCCATTCGTCCGCTCTCATCAGGGATGTCGATGATGATGAGCTCGCCAGGCCAAGCTTTGTGGAACTCGGCAACTGCCTTGGCGATATCCGCGACCGTCTCTCCCAGCATGCCGTTCCACGCCCCGAGAATCATGGCGCCGTGAGCGGCGCGGAACGTCTCCCTATACGTGAATGGTCGAACATCCAGAACCCGGACACCCTCCTCCTCAAGCTGCTTTTTGACCTTCTTCTTCTGGCAGAGCGTGTTGGCGGGCTGTGCGAGGCCGAACCGATGCTTGCCGGTAGACATGCCGGCGTGGTGGGAGCGTGGCATGATGATCTCTCTGAGCGGCAGATGGCCAATCTCCGGGAGCATCGTCTTCATCCAGGCGACGGGGGGCTCCGTAGACACGAAGTCGTCCTCCTTGCCCGCGAGGATGAAGTTGGAACCGCCAGGGTGCTTGGTGAAGCCGAGGTTCAACTCGCTCCTCTTCCCCTTGTTTATGGTCTTCAGGTCTTCCATGAACCGGATGTAGACGGGGTGCTTCTTGCCCGAGCGTCTCTCAATCATGAAGGACATGGGCTTCTTCGTCCCCTCGAGATGGTAGGCGACCTCCGCGGCTGAGTCCCAGAAGCTGTTCCCGTACATTCGGTAGGTGACGATACGGCGTGACTGTCCCGGTTCGATATACAATGGCCAGTCCTTCTCCCATCTGTTCATTTGATAGGAGTGGATATATCCCCTACGCCAGCGGTACGGCGTGGCGTTGATGAGGGTGATGACAGTGGTGTAGTCGTCAACGTATCCCTTATCCTCATTCCTGAGGGCACGCTTGCTCAATCCGTTCTGTGTCTCGCCTCTCTGGTCGTTGTTATCTTCGCTGGGGATTCCCCTCTTAACGACGGACTGCTTGTCCACGACGGACTCATCGTCGAAATCACCCCAAGGAACGCCAAATTCATCGTCGACAGCTGTAGCCTCTGCTTTCGCTGGCTCTTTCTTCTCAGTCGTACTCTTTTGCTGCTTTGGGGCTCCAGTCTTGTCGGCTGCGGGCTCTTTCTTCACAGTTGTGGTCTTTTGCTGTTTTGGGGCTTCGCCCTTGTCGGCTGCGGGCTTCTGTTTCTTTGGGGATTCCTCCTTGCCCTCCTTCTCGTCATCACGGTGGCTGGAGTAGGACCCGTCAATCTTGGCCCAATGAACAGGAGGTTCATACTCGACGACGGTAGGCTTTGGCTTCGCGGACTTGGTCTTGAAAGATGTGGGTGTTGACTTCGATGGTTTGCTCTTGACAATTGTTACCTTTGGCTTTGGTGGTTCCTTGTCTGCCGTGTCATCACTGTCGACAACCTCCTGGGTCGTTTCGATTTCGGCGAGATTGCCCAAAGAAAGCTCGGTCTCAGAGTCGCCCACTGGGACCAAGACCGGAAGCAGGACTACCTTGTGCTTTGGCTCCAGGACTTCATCATTAGTCGTGGAATTTAGCTCTAAGCCATTCACCGGAACCAAGACTACATTGGGCTTTGACTCCGGGAGTTCGTTCTTGATCATGGGCTTTGGCTTCAAGGCATTCTTATAATCGCCACCAGTGCCACCCTTAAGATAGCCGCCGGGACCGGGCCTGAGAAGAGTATGCTTATCCTTGCCAGCAGTGAACGTTTGCTTCAGTCCATCCTCCTCATCAATATCGTTGTCAACCTTGGAGTTCGAACCGGCCTTTGACTTGGGAGTACTCTGGGGCTTCTTGCGGCTCTTGGGCTTTTGCTCCGGGACCTGGGAGCCAAAACCAACCTCGGACCCAGGAACACCGTGGGGCTCATCCTTGCCAACCGTAAACTTTCCCTTTGGTTTGGGTCGAGCCACTCTACCGTAAATCTTCTTGGAGTCGTCAATGGCAGGAATGTTGGGGCCGATAAGGTAGTCCGAGCCCTCAGGGTATCTACTATCGACACCCGGCTCGTCAAAGAAGGGCCTCGGGATCATGAGGTCCTCCTCGTCCTCCTCGGCCACCTTGTTGTCCGTATCCCTAGTGGTAAGGATACGAGCGTCCGAATCCGAAGGCTTGGTGTAGATTGGGTAAGCCAGGTGCTTGATGGTCTTGATGAGGTCTTCGTGTCGGGATGCGTCGTCCTTGTTGTATTCGGGAATTTCAAGAGGGTTGTTGGTAGCTATGGCATGTGCGGCCATAGTTGGTGTGGCCATCGCTGGCATGGCGACTGCATCCGGATCTGGAGGCATGTTGACGGAGATCGGAAGGCCGTCGACAACGCCTGCCAAAAGCACAGGCAAAAGGGCGATCAGTCTCGACGAGACAGAACCCATGGTTGTGTGAGACACCATGATGATGTCTGGGTAGGATGTGTGTATTGTGTTGGGGAAGAGAGAAGAGATGAGTGTTGGTGTTAACAATTGGGAAGAAGGGAAGCCTCAGTGTGTATGTGTGTATGTTTTGATGCAAAGGGAGAAGAGATGAATGTTGGCCTTGAGCAACTGGGAAGAAGAGAAGATTTGGTGGTAGTCTCTGGTGTGTAATACCTGGGTATGGGGATATAGAGAAGAAGATGAGATGATGTGTTAGAATGGGCGAAGACGACATTATATAGGAGAAATTCTGACATTTCTCCGAAACGGGGTGGTAGGAATCTCCGAAATCTACGAGCTATCATCAAGGTGGTCGGCCGGTCACCAGTGTAGATTGAAGGTTTGCCAAAGCCGTCAACCCTCCAGGTTGAGGAGAAAGGTCTTGATGGCTGCAAAGTTTCCTAGGAAAAGGCTGTGAGAAGTCCATAGAGACAATGAAAGGCCCAATAGGCGAGTTAACGTGGATTGGCTGAGTCTAGTGAAAGATTTCGGTATTAATGTTTTGGTCAAAGGAGTATGGTCACAAGGTAGTAAGTAACCCGGAGCGACATGGTGATGCGACATTGCTTCATTTCCCATAATTCGTGTGGATGGCATTGGCCGGTCCTCGCCTTGATATCTTCTACTCAATCCACCATCCAACGTCCCCCGGAACTGGGAATGATGGAACCTCGTCCCCAGGCCACGCAGGAGCCTACCCATGCGCCATAATGCCGGTCATCAAGTCCTCATCCTCTATCTGAGAGTCAAAGCCAATACCCGGATCGGTGCCGTCCTTTTCGGCTCTCTTCTGCTCTCTGACCATGTGCTTCACGTATTCCTTGCTGCTGCTCAGGCGCTCATTCGCTGCCTTGTACTGCGTTCCTAAAGCCTGTATATTGTGGTGGCGTTGGGCAATTTCTCGTGCAAAGTCCGTCTCCGTCATTAAGTCGCTGTCGTCGCGGAACTTCAGGTAGCTGTCCTCGCCACTATTTCCTTGGAGTAACTCTCCCTTGAGCAAGTTTGACTCGATCATCTCGCGGACAAGGTTGGTAGTTGCTTGGTCGTTCGTTAAAGGTTCGCCGGTTTCGGCGCTCAGCGTCACCCGACGCAGCTGGGAGATGGATATTTGCTTGTAGATGTCCCGGAGATTCATGATCTGCCACTTTTGGTAGGAGGCGACGACTTCATTCACAAGGGCCAGGTTATTGTCCTCCTCCCAAACCTGACGATTCCCTTCCACTTCGCCTTTTAATTGTGCAGCATTGGGTGAGGAAAACAGTTCGGCGACGCTCTTGTACGGCAGTCCCAAAGTGTTGTAGGTAGTCTTGGCGGAATGGGCGGTATACGGTGGTAGAGCAGGTTCCTTTCCGTCTTTGAGAAGACCCACCAGCACCCATCTTTTGTATGCCTCATCCATTATTTTGGACACACCCCTGTCTCTTGAAGGGTGTGTGATGACCCGCTCCAAAGCTCGATGGGCCTTTGCCCAGGCCTTTCTTGCCATGTAGCACAGGCCGGACACGAGATTGTACTCCAGCACCATTGTGGTTCTCACAGAATCAGTCAGCCCTGTGTCAATTGAGATGTAGGCGGCCGGGGTAATGCTGGGTTCGCAGAGTAGCTTGGCGTCTCTCTGGCCAGCCATGTTTGGATAAAAGGTTATATCGCAGTCGAGAACCTTGAGAGCCGGTTCAATCCAGGAGGACTCGTAGGCGTATTTTGCCAGCATCAGATGTGTAGACGTGAACATGCTGCCGCTGGGATCAACTCGCAGCATCGCAGTCGCTAGCACCTCAACGGAGACAACGGGCTAAGACGAACTCGTAAATTAGCACCTCAAGATAAGTGGTGATATTTCATCCCGTCTTATTACATACCGAGAACAATTGGCCGGCTGCGATATTCTCAAGAAGTTTCCGGAACATTAAGCCAGCATATCTGATTTGTTGGGGGCTGAAGTTGAGGAGAAACCGGAGTGTTTCGTCGAGGATGGAGCTTCGACTGATCCCAGCTGGGGGGTGGGAGGGGTCCAAGGACACCGAGAGGACACCGAGGAACGCGATAGAATCTTCCGCAGGGTCAATTTTCTAGGAGGCGTTAGCATGGCGACGACAAGTTTGAGAGATAGAAACGTGCGTACGGCGAGAATCTGGCTGACGTTGGCAGCAATGACCTGGCGATGGGCCGCCATGACCTGCTTGACAGCTACGGCACGGTCCCTCAGGGCCGCGTCAAGCTGCTTCGTTGTGCGAACAGCATCTGAAGCTACCGGGAAGGCTGCCAGGGTCGACCAAAAAGAATCCATCTTGAGTGTGCCTCTCCGCGTTGGAGGGTCCGCGTAGTGCTCGACGGGAGGTGGTGGTTCGGGAG